>VDFB02133728.1:0-55967 GCA_007258455.2 Sequoia sempervirens | reverse complement strand
AATTGTACCGCCAACAAAGTTATAAAATTTCATTGTTACTTTACTGTTACTGGTTACATATGCTGCCAAGTGCCAACTACCAACTGCCAAATATCCAGTCTGACCCCATTTAAAATTCAAATATCCAATTATAAATTTATATGCATGAATGATGAATCATGAAATTATGAATCATGAAAGTTTGAAACAAAGTAGTGCTGAAACGAGGGTTTAATAAGCAAAACTATAAGTCTATTAAGTTATAAACTTTCATTGTTACTTTGAGTTTGAATGACCACTTTCACAGCGCAGCTATAGTTTTCAATTTCATATCTGATTTCATGGCTTCATTATAAACGCAATTCATATAAAATCATTTTTTGGGCAGAGTATGTAGATTGTAAAGTTAAAAATAAATATAATCATTAACTGTTATAGTCACAGAGCTTTTAAAAATAATGAAGTCATGAACACAGCCATGAATCTAAGAAGTGAGAGCACCTATTTTTGGCTATATTGAACACATTGAAGTTTTGAACACAGCTATGATGATTTTTTACGATGATTCAAAATAATGAAGCCATGAAAACATACATAAAACTGGGAAAAAATAAAAAACCCTAACCTGTAGCTATTGCTGCAAATCTTGATGCCAAAACCTTCAATTTCACGCAGAAATCGAAGCCTCAATCGTGCCAAAATTGATGGGAAAATGCAGGTGTGTAAAAAGATGTAAAATCGAGGGTTTAAGTAGAAGAAATGTAGAAAAAAATGCGTGAAAAGACAAATTTCCGCACAAAAACAAGGCAAAAAACTGTGGCAATTTTTTGCGCGACTAAACAGCGATTATTTGTTATTTTTTCTGGCGATTACTCTGCAACAATCAGTGATTATTTTCACTGTAGCAATCCACGAGTAAAGGTAGCATTTAATCATTTTGTGAAAAAACTAGCGATTAATCTGTGATTATGTAAACTATGGTGCCAACCAATGATCAAGCTTCTTTGCATTGACATCTCTTTTGAATGGTGGAATCTCAATCTTGGCCTTCACTTTGAATATAGAATTGTGTAATGAGCCAAGTATTGATAGTAAACGATAACAGAGATCTGCTAATCACAAGTTCTAAAATTGGCCAATCATTGGGAAATAACAATAACAAAAAATAGTAATTGTAATAGCGATATGCTAATCACAGGTTTGTGTATGATAACAATAGGATGATGATGACCCACAGGTTTGTATTCAAAGCCAAATCTCAAAACCATTAACAGCAATATACTAAAATTACCATACACAGATTGATAAAACTGATACGGGTCTTGTAACTCAATGGCTCAATTACTGGAATATTCTATGCACAGATCAAACACAAATATACTGAAAGCACCAAACATTACAAACAAATGAATATGCATATATGGATCAAAGACACCAATTCAAACTCAACACAATCAACACAGCGAATGTAACACCAATAAATATGCGTTTAACTCTATAGAGCGCCAAATGTATATTACTCCGTGAAATCAATTATCGATTACAGGGATATCATGCGCAACAATATTCAATATTTAGAATTAATCTGATATCAAATACAGAATGATACAATTGTCAATACCAATCATCGTTGATCAAAAATTAGCAGGCAGGATGACTCGGATCCAAGTTGTAGGAATGGCAATGCCCAGGAAGTGGAATGGTATACTTGACTGTCTGAGTGCGGCTTGAAATATGAACGAAGGCTCCCAAGTACGTTACCACCAATACACAATATGAACACCGAGTGTGCATAGGTGATCGCTAGGAGGGACGAGCTGATTGGGCGATGAGATCCAACGCCTAACTTGACCCTCTATCTTTGGCAATGAAAGGATATCGTGATGTTGTGGCCAAAACAAGCTGCTTGGCCACAAGCTGATGAATCCCTTCAATCCGTACTGCAATGTAATCGACTAGAATTAGATATTGTGCGGAAATATTAGCTAAGGAAGATATTAACGAATTGCCATCGTGGGGGATCGTCCCACCTGGTCGTCGTCCTGCAAAGGTTTTTGTCTCTGTAGAAGCCAACAAGAGTATTCTCTCCAAATTCGTGATGATCACCTTTGACAAGGATCTAGCATAAATAGCAAGTGGAAATGCATTCCAATGGTCGGCTAGAGTGGATAAAAGTTTTACTTAAATTTAAATATTATTATTTATAATTTAAATTTATTTTAATATTAATTAATTATTATTATAATATTATTATTTAATAATTTAGGCTAGTGTTTAAAAACACTTTTATAATTTCCCTCCAAAATCAATTCAAGTTATTTTGGGGACATGACAGTCCTCGCCCGAGTGTTGCTTGCCCTCAAGCAACTTCGATTTTGGGTGCTTGAAAGCCTCTGCATTTTCTCCTTCCTCGATGTCATCATTCGAGACTACCTCAATATAGTTGATGCGTCCTTTCCCCAAACACCTGTGACCCCATACCAGGGTTCCTTACAAGTGAAGCATAACCCTTTCCTTCGGAGCTCGTTCTTAGATACATCCATCTCGCTAGACCTCAAGGGTGGATTCGTTGATTGAGGAAGAATCTTGTGAGGTGGCTTCTTTAGTTGCCCTATTGATGCATTCTTGAGCATAAGTTTATTCTTCATGGTGGAATCCTCAAGGCTTAAGGCTATCTGAATGGCCTCCTCCAAAGACAATGGCTCTAAAGCCCTCACCAAGCCATAGAAAAACTCTGATAGCCCCTCAATGAACAAGAACATGAGTCTCTGATCAGACACCTCTAGAACCATAACAGCAAACCTTTGAAATTCTGCAACATAATTAGCCACTGTCCCATGTTGCCTTAGCCGTGTCAAATCCCTGAAGTATACCTCTGAATCTTTTTTATCAAATCGTTCTATGAGCTTTTATGTGAAATCAGCATATGTGGTGAAAAGATTAAACCCTTGTGTCACAATGCCATGATGCCACCATTCATGAGCTACACCTTCCAAATGTAGGATGGCGAACTTGATTGCTTCATCTTCCATCATAGGGCTGAGTGAAAAGTATGTATCTAGCTTTTGTACCCAAGCTCATGTCGTGACCTTCCCTAAGCCATCAAAAGTTGGGAGAGTTAACTTGCTCACCCTATGCTGCAAATCTCTATTGGAATGGTGCACAGGTTGTCTCCCTCTCGACCCACTCCTTGCATTGTGAAACTGTATAAATAGAATTTAACTTCTCATATCTAGATCCTTTTATGCATAGGCATCCACGCTTGAATTGACATCACCTCCAACGTGATTTAGCTCCTCTTCATTTGGGGGTCCATCTTTGGGCAAGAATGATGGTTGTGTGGGTCGGGTAGCTCTGCTGCTCTGAATTTCAGGTCCATTCTGATTTGAACTACTTTCTGGACCATTATTAGGTGTAGATCTGAGGGTGTTAGTCATAGTATTCATGGTCTACAACAAATTCATCATCTGCGTTGTTTGCTCCTACTGTTTGGCCATTTTCTCTTGCATTTGAGCCATTTGCCTCAAGAAGGCTTCCCACTAATCACCCTTATCCGACATCTTCTTACCTCTGCCTCCTATTCCAGATGTCGTAGCTTCCGCTTTCTTCCTCTCCCTCTCAACAACACACTGATCCCTTTGACTTGGTCGCATAAAATTCCCTCATTTTGGCAGGACTGAGGCTCTGATACCACTGTAATGAGCCAAGTACAGATAGTAAACGATAATAGAGATCTGCTAATCACAAGTTCTGAAATTGGCCAATCACTGGGAAATAACAATAACAAAAATAGTAACAGTAACAGTGATATGCTAATCACAGGGTTGTGTATGATAACAATAGGATGATGATGACCCACAGGTTTGTATTCAAAGCCAAATCTCAAAACCATTAACAGCCATATACTGAATTACCATGCACAGATTGATAAACCTAATACGGGTCTTGTAACTAAATGGCTCGATTACTAGAATATTCTATGCACAAATTGAACATAAATATACGGAAAGCACCAAATGTTACGAACAGATGAATATGCATATATGGATCGAAGACACCAATTCAGACTCAACACAATCAACACAGCGAACTTAACACCAATCAATATGCATTTAACTCTATAGAGTGCCAAATGTAGATTTACTCTGCGAAATCAATTATCTATTATAGGGATATCATGTGCAACAGTAGTGAATATTCAGAATTAATCTGATATCAAATATAGAATGATACGATTGTTAATACCAATCATCACTGATTAGAAACTAGCAAGCAGGATGACTCGGATCCAAGTTGTAGAAATGGCAACGCCCAAGAAGTGGAATGGTATACTCAACTGTTTGAGTGCAACTTGAAATATGAATGAAAGCTCCTGAGTTCCTTACCCTCGATACACAATATAAATGCTTGGTGTGCACGGGTGATCACTAGGAGGGATGGGTTGGTTGCGCAATGAGATCCGATGCCTAACTTGACCCACCGTCTTCGGCAATGAAAGGATATTGCGATGTTGTGACCAGAGCAGGCTGCTTAGCCACAAGTTGCCGAAACCACACCCCTTCAATCCGTCTTGCAATGTAATCAACCAGACTTAGATACTGTGTGGAAATATTAGCAAAGGAAGATATTCACGAATTGCCAGCGTGCTGTAGAGGTTTTTGTCTCTGTAGAAGCCAACAAGAGTATTCTCTCCAAATTCATGATCACCTTTGACAATAATCTAGTATAAATAGTAGGTGGAAATTCCTTCCAATGGTCGGCTAGAGGGGATAAAAGTTTTATTTAAATTTAAATATTATTATTTAATAATTTAAATTTATTTTAATATTAATTAATTATTATTATAATATTATTATTTAATAATTTAGGCTAGTGTTTAAAAACACTTTTATAATTTCCCTCCAAAATCAATTCAAGTTATTTTGGGGACATGACAAATTGCTTGGAAGATGCTTTTCACCCTTTGAAGACTCCTCTTCTTCATTGGAGTAGTCTTTGCCTTTGTCCAACCTTTTCATGAGTGAATCCAGCAGGTTCTTCATGGTCTCCATTGATTGAGAAAGGCTTGTTATGTTAGTTTCCATGTTGAGGAATCTTGCTTCAAGATCCATGAATTTCTCTTCTCTTCCTTCCATGCTTCTCAATTCTCTTCTCTATCTAGAAGATTCAACAATCTCTCTACAAAGGTAAAATATTTTTTCCTTTTGATCTTATTGTGGGCAAGAACCTTCCAAACACTCACAACTTCTGCAAAGGAAAGAAACCACTATGATACCAGTTGTTCTATAAACTAGGATGTATATTCAATGTGCTAATCACCAATTTATAAATTTCTTTTGAAGAAATGAGAATTGTAAACTTCACAAACATTTAGGTCAACTTGCAATGTGTAAAAGAGAGCAAACACGATGATCAAATGAGAAGAAATAGGATTTACCCTAGAGAAACCAATGTGTGGGAGAAAATTTTAGCGAAATGTGAGCTACAACTCACTTAGAATCCAAAAACTTCAATGGAAAATACAGTCCTTGGCCACTTGGGTACATACCTAGAGTGAAAATCGTTAATTTCAGCCCCTAAGATCTCTTACACAACTCTCTTACAAGTCAAATCAACTTATAATGGAAACTTGTTCACTTAGAACTAGGATTTCCTTTGAATTTCACTCAATTCCCTTTGTGAACTACTTGAATCCTCTCAAATTCAAGCTTAGAATGCATTCAGAGTGTTTATTTATGCTTTCGAAGTCCAAATAGAAGTCCAATATTCTCTAGAAGTCAGAAAACCGAGAATTTTGAAAGCAACGGGACATTTCCTTCTTGTTCAAATAAATAAATAACTTGATTATTACATCATTGTAATAATTAACAATAATAATATAACTTATTATTATTGTTATTAACATATATTCAGTTTTGGGTAGTTGGTTGGTTCTCCACTTTAACCAACAATCTCTATTCGGATATGTTCCTCCTCTCATGAATAATAAATTACTCGTTGCATTCCCAAATTCATTATGGTATTAAAGCAGTACAATTTTGTCCTATGAAGAACAATATATTTCCTGCCTTGTGTAGTGTAGAGAGAGGAAGCAGCTAAAGGCATCTAATTTTGAAAAACATGGATAGAATGCTAAAGAGAATATTGCAAGCCATAAATCTGTTGTGTGTGGTTGAAAGAGCAGCTGGTGCGGGAGTCCTCAATTCATCCTATGCCTTGATGACACTTTGTATAGGCATCAAAGGAGAAACATAGAGTTTCTTCATACTACTGTAAACACTACAGCATTGACAAATTTCTGCCATGGCCTAATTCATTTTTGTTTCATCCTCATTCCATTCTGTGGCATCCACACTACAAAAAAAATTAAAAAAATTAAAAGAAGAAATGCCACCATATAAAATCTTGCTGCTACTTGTGGGAGAAGAAAGATGATGAGAAGATGGTTTAAGAGTAATGTGTCATGTCCCCTTCTAGTTGACATCTCTCGGAGCACAGGATTAGCCTATCATGCGACCCTCGTAGGCTAATGGTTTGTATAGAGGGTCTAGTTGGAGTTGGCTCAGCTTCAGATTGGCAGTTTTGATCAGTTGGCTTTCGTTCGGGCTCGTTCGGACACTTCTTGCATAAGTTGTTATTTTTAGCAGTTATTGGCAGTCAGCGTGGGACCCCTGCTATTTTTAGCAGTATGGATTGTTGGTGTTCAAAATCACTTCAGTGTTCGTCAGCTTCAGACGGATCAGGCATCGGATGAATAATGAGAGAGATATTAATATTTAATTGAATTAATTAAATATTAATTAATTAGAGATTATAATATAAAGTTATAATATTTTATTATAACTTAAGTGATTTTGATAAAGGGGTCGCCCATCATCAGAAAGGGGCCATTTGAAGATTAAATTTATAATTTAATATTTGAGTTGAGACTATTGAAAGAAATTAAAAGAAGAGGTCGAATTATTTAAAAATTCCCTATCTTTAAGGAATTCGCACTTTTGAGGGATATAGTGCATTTGCCTTGGGATTCGAGCCATTATGTCTATTGTGAATTGAAAATTGATCAAGTCTTCGTCAGAGAACCGAAGCTTTAGGGTTTCAGTCTCGAATGCATTGGAGAACGAGCCATCTCCAGTGAGAGCGATTCAGAGGGTGTGAAATAACATCTAATTTATTGCCAGCAGAGAGATTTCTTCATCCAGAAGAAATTACAGAGCTTACAGATATCATCTATCTTCAGAGTTTTGATTAGCATTTCATCCACCAGGGTTTCAGAGTTAAGGCGCATTATATTCTTGAGTTTGGACAGTGATTTCAAGAGGGCCGTACACTTTGTACTTGCTGTTGTACCTGGCCGTACCCTTGCTACAGGCCGTACATCTTCACCTTCAGGCCGTACCTCCATCTGGTGCAAAACGCCTTGCATACTGGTTTCCTATCTGCATTCTGGGAGGCGCCTATCTCATCTGGCATCAGTGGCAGACATAACCGAGGGAGAAAGTGGATGTTTCATCTCAGCCGTACCATCTTCAGCAGATCATTTATTGCTGCAGCAAAATGGGTTTCGCCGTATCAACGCCTTTTATTTGCGTGTATCACGGAACATCATTGTAATCATGGCTGAGAGAAGATTAAATAATAGGTAGGGCATCGATTATTTGCTATTGATTATGTAGTTTTCAGAGTTGATTTATTTTTATTTGAATTTATTATCATTTTCAAGCAAAATCGCAATTTCTCTATTTTATGCAAAAACCACAAAAACAGTCAAAAAACCAAAAACCTTCATAAAATCATAAAAACAGTCAAATACAGAGGAAACGAGGAAACTAGGGTTTCTCGTTTGAGTATCGAGGAGCTAAATCCTGCCATCTAGGGTTTAGGTCTTATCGACGAGCAGTTGGCTCTCCGCGAATTATTACCCACCTACCGAGGCGTGCGCTCTGATTGTGAACCTTGAGAGTTTGGCACCGAAGCTTATGGTGGCGGGCCAGCCAGTGACGGAAACCTTGAGATATACCTAGGACAAAGATCCCACCTAATAGGTCGGAGGCGATCACGAGGGCTGCATGCACTCGAGGATCTTCGTCGCGAGTCAGCAGCCCGGTATAGATGATGTATTCTGGCCAGTTAAGCGATAGCACCTCAAGGGTGGAGTACTCTGGAGGCTGATCACCCACATCGTAATGATAAGGAGGAGGTAAGCGAGGATCACCGCCAAGGCACCTAGGGCGACCTCACGGACCGAACCCGGGCCCTGCAGGGCCACCATTTAATGAGACAAGAGGCCGAGGAGGCTATTGTAGAGGAGGAGCATGAGGAGTTGTTCGCAGATACGCTTATGGCAGCGAACGAGGAGTGGGAGTTGGTACCACCTGAGGTCAGAGAACGGATCACTTTTGACCGTTTTATTACACAGAGGCGAGAGCATCACAGAGGTCGACAGGATTGGAGACCTAGGTACCTGAACAATGATCTGAAACATGCAACCAACAGGCTTAATCTAGCGATGTTCGATGGTAGTGGTAAAGTGACAGCTCAGGCTTGCATTGGTGTAATGTCCTTCACCAGTGATGGTTTCTATTAGTTGGCCTATTAGGAGACGGTAATTTTGTCGCGGAAGGAGGTGAAATTAGGGTTCCCTAGTTTGGGGAGGTTGACTGCTTGGAGTTTGGGATTTTGATTCGCGGATTCTTTAAGGTTTTGAGAGCTTGATGGTGTGTTGAGTTTGGCATTTGAGGGCAACTTGGCGAATTTACTATTTTTAGTAAATTCTATTTTTGGCAGTGGACAATTTGGGTTCAGTTCAGTTGGATCACTTCTTCAGTTGTTTCAGCTGGCACTTCAGTTCTTGGCCTTGGGCACATTTTCCTTGGAGAGATAAGTATTTTCATTATAATATTATTATTTTAATATTATACCCCTTGCCTAGCAGTGCAACTTTAAGTTGTTTTAAAAAGGGGTACTTTGAGGGTCATGGCGTCATAAGGAGATAAATTATAATTTTTAAATGTCAAATATTGAGACAAGTGAATTGGGGCCCTTTTTGAGGAAGATTACGACATTTTAAAAGGTAGAAATCGACATTGATGGTGAAAATGGGCCATCATCTTTTTGGAGGGAAAAGGTGAATTTGAAAGTAGGGTTTAGGGTGCCCTCACGGAAGCAAGATGTTTCTCTCGTCTATAATCGGGGCCTGGAAATCTTCATTTGGCATCACTTTTGTCACCACTACTGCGGGTTATCTTTGCTAGATTGACTTGGGGCATAAGCAGAGGAAAGCACACCTCCTAGCATTGGCTCATCTTCTTGCTTGAAAGATAGCAACTAGTTGAGAGGTTAGCTTGTTATTGGTAGTTTTGCATTGTAGTTGAGTTTTGTTGCATTTAGTGATGATGTTCAAGCATTTTGTCGTGTTTTAGTGTTGCTGATGTTGCATTGTTGTAGGCATGTTTTGCTCATAATTCAAAAATACAAAAAGATTTCATTGTGGGTATTGCATATTTCCATTAGTCTTGCTTGGGCGCCAATTATTGTAAAGTTTTGTGATTTTTAATCAAGTGTTGGAATTTTAAGAAGAAATCGCCCTCCTCTAGGGGCCGTACCATTGTACCTTCATTGGGAATTGAGCAGAAATTAAATATCAGTGTTTTGGGGTTGTTTTGTGTCTTGAACTTGGGCGCCATCATCTTAGTTGTCATTTGCATCTATTTACTTGCATTTTGAATGAGTGGTGTGAGGTTTGTGAGTATATTTTGGTGTTACAGTGTTGCTGATAACAGAAAAACAGTCCTTACTCTGTCATAACAGCGAGCTTAAGTTAGTCTTTTGAGTTATTTGGAAGGGAAGCTATTGAGAAGACTTGAAGCTATCATTCTATATTGTTGCAATGTTGAAGACTCTTATAATGTGCTTAACTGATGAATTTTCTGATATTGTAAGCTGAACAGTAGTACTGTCAGCAACTTTAATATTATTGCAAATTCAATGTTTGTACCTGCCCACTGAATAAGTGGAAGAGGCTGGCTTGCCGCCTATTTACTTAGTTTGCTTTGTAATTTCCTAAGTCTCCGCCATATGGTCGCCTCTTATCCATCACGGATTGAGTAGCACATACTTGGTGTTGAGCTACATTTTTCAGTATTGCATTAGATAGGGATCCTCTGACCGAATGCTCGTCGTTCACCGGCGCATCTCGTGGTTAGAGTTCTTATTCAGCACCTTCCTTTAAGATCTTCTGACCAATGCTCACACCTTGCCCACATCGGGATCCTGGTGTACATTCTGGTTAGAGTTACTTTCCGCATCGTTTTGGTTTATGCTAACCTTAACGGGTGCATGTTGCATTGTAATCATTGTTAAAAATAAAAAAAAATTGGTCCGGTTCATTACAGTGGTATCAGAGCCATGATTTTGCCAACCTGTGCCGAACGGTGATTCAGTGGTCAGATGAGTGACAGTGATTGCAGATACTTCACCAGAGGTCAGGCCAGAAGACAACAGATACAGCTTCCGCTAGTGCCAGAAGCAGATACTTTTTCAGAAGTTTTGAGAGAAACCGGAAGAGCAGTGGATATGGGTAAAACAGTTGAGAACATGGCAGACAATCTTAGGACAGCCATGGAAGAGAAGGATGCAAGGATGGAAAAGAAGTTTGATGGAATGATTGAGATGATGTCTCGATTACTTGCTAAAATGGATCAGCAAGCTACTCAGAACCATACTCCGAATCAAAACCATGCTACAGGAGAAAGCAGTGGTGTCAATGGAAACAATGGGAATAATGGGAACAATGGAAGCAATGGGAATAATGGGAACAATGGTAATGGAGGCAGCAGAACTATTGGACAGCATGATACCATCTCTAGCGGATCAGCCTCTAGACCGCTCTTTCCTACATTCACTCCAAGGGAAGAACAGCAAGTTGAAGCTACCGTTCCTTTGGTAGATGATGCTAGGCAAGCCTACATGGAGTACTCTACCCTACCACCTGATCTTAGGGACCAATGGTCCTTTGATCAATTCTTGAATCAGAGAAACAGAAGACACGGAGGAAGAGTTGATAACCGAGCTTATATGGCTCCTAGAACTGATTTTCATCAAGCCTTAGGGAAGGTAACATTGGCTCATTTCGATGGAAGTGATAAGTGTTCAGCAAGATCGTGGGTTCAGAAGTTAGACAACTACCTTTCACTTCGTCCCATGCCAGAAGAAGATGCCATCAAGTTTGCAACACTTCATTTGGAGGGAGCTGCCCATGAGTGGTGGTACCATGGTTTGGTCACTCTTGGCCATAACCTTATTCGAACCTATGGAGAATTCACCAACAAGCTGATTGAAAGGTTCGACACTAAGGATCCTGAAGTAAGATTTCGCGAGCTTGCACAACTCAAGCAGCATGGCTCCTTGGATTCTTACATTGCTGATTTCCAGAGACTTTCTGTGATGGTGCCCAACATCACCGAAAGAAGATTGGTTGTGTTGTTTTCTGAAGGTTTGGTTGAACCCTTGAAAGGGTGGGTTAAAGCTTTCGATCCACCAAGTCTTGATGAGGCAATCAAGAAGGCTCGTAGTATGGAGTTATCAGCCCCTAGGCCTAAATTTCCGCCTAAGCCTTTTGGCCATAAGAAGGATAAGGATAAGAGACATTCTTCTAATCAACACAAGAAGTTCCCACCTAAGTTGATTGAAGAGCAACATGAACAGCTCAGAAAGGAGGGCAAGTGTTACACATGTCTAGAGCCTTGGACTAAAGGCCATAGATGTCCTGGAAGAGGGCGTTATAATCAAATGGGGACCTATTCTGATTATGAATCAGCATCTGATATGTCTGATCAGCAGTCTTATTTTGGGGACAGCGAGGATGAAAGAGCCACAGAAGAGTCCGATCATGAGCAAGGAGTTGGGGGCCCTATTGCCCAACTCTCTAGTTTCCAAAAGAACGAATCTTTCAAGGTTCGTGGTGGAGTTGGAGGTCATCGAATTGTTGCATTGATTGATACTGGTGCAACGCATAACTTCATTGATGAAGGTGTGGTTGCCAAGAGAGGTCTCAAAACTGAAGAATTTGAGGGCTTCAAAGTCATGGTGGCTGATGGGTTTCATATTTCCTGCACACGAAGAGTTCCTAACATGTCCTTGCAGTTGGGAAACTATGAAGTCAAAGATGACTTCTATGTGGTTACTATTGGTGACACAGATGCAGTTTTGGGCATACAATGGTTACGTTCACTTGGTGAAATCTCTCTCAACCTACAAACAATGGAGCTCAAGTTCCAATCTGATGGCAAAAGAGTTGTTTTGAGAGGAATGTCTAATGGTGGTCCTCGTATAGTTTCTTTCAAAAGGATGGAAAGGCTGATTAGACATGACCAAGTGGAGTGGGCTGCGGAATGCATGGTTCTTCTTGCTAGTCCAGTTGAGACCAAGAGGGAATATCCTCCTGATATTCAATCCATACTCACCAAAAGGAGTAAGGTGTTTGCTGATCTACCACCTGGGCCACCACCAGAAAGGGGTGCTGAGCATGTTATTGAACTTAAGGAAGGGGCCAAACCAGTCATTACAACACCGTATAGATATCCTAAGAAGCAGAAGGATGAAATTGAGAAGAACATAAGAGAACTCCTGGAGATGGGCTTCATTCGCCCTAGCAAGAGTCCCTTTGCTTCAGCTGTGGTTCTTGTGAAGAAGAAAGACGGCACCATCCGCATGTGTGTGGATTATCGTGCCTTAAATCAAAGCACAATAAAAAATCGGTATCCTATTCCTCGAATCGATGAGCTCATTGATGAGCTACATGGTGCTAAATTCTTCTCCAAAATTGATTTGAGATCGGGTTACTATCAAATCCGGATGAGGGGCTCAGATGTTGAGAAGACGGCATTCAGATGCCACTATGGTCATTTTGAGTTCCTAGTCATGCCCTTTGGCTTGACTAATGCTCCAGCCACCTTCCAGTCTTGCATGAACAGAGTTTTCCAGAAGCAGTTGAGGAAATTTGTGTTAATTTTCTTTGATGATATTCTCATCTTCAGCAAGACGTGGGAAGAACACCTCAAGCACTTGGAGAAAGTGCTTAGCATTCTTGAATCAGAAAGTTTGTTTGCAAAAGAGTCCAAATGTGAATTTGGAATGAAGGAGCTGCTCTACCTTGGCCATATAATCAGCGCTGAAGGGGTGAAGCTTGATCCAGAAAAGATCAAGGCTATAGTAGATTGGCCACCTCCAGAAAATCTGACTCATTTGAAGGGATTCTTGGGTCTTTGTGGCTTCTACAGAAGGTTCGTAAAGGGGTATTCTCAAAGTGCTGCTCCTCTTACTGACCTCACTAAAAAGGGGGCTTTCATGTGGTCAGAAAAAGCTCAGAGTGTGTTTGATAAGTTCAAGAAAATCATGAGTTCTTGCCCAGTATTGGCCATACCAGATTTCTCCAAACCCTTCGAGTTACAGTGTGATGCATCAGGGGAAGGTATTGGGGCTGTTTTGATGCAAGAGAAGCATCCAATTGTATTTGAAAGCAGAAAATTAAGAGGGATTGAAAGGACCTACTCTATCTACGACAAAGAAATGCTTGCAATCATGCATGCATTAGCCAAGTTCAGACAATATCTGGTGGGAAGTAAATTCGTGGTCAAGACTGATCACAACAGTCTCAAGCACTTTATGCATCAGAAGGACTTGAATGAGAGACAGCAGAAGTGGGTGAGTAAGCTACAAGCTTACGATTTTGACATTGAGTATGTCAAAGGGAAGAATAACATTGTGGCTGATGCTTTGTCCAGAAGGCCTCACTTGAGCTCATTGTGTGAGCTTAATGCTGATTGGAAGGAGTTGTTGCTTGCTGATTATGCCAAAATCAGTTTGCAACCAGCGTTATTGAAGGTACTTTTCATGATGAAAGGTACAAGGTAGTTGATGGGTTGATCCACTACAAGGGAAGAATCTTCTTGGTGGCTGATTCTAAACTTAAGAAGAAGATTTTGGTGACTTTCCATGACAGTCCACTTGCTGGTCATCAAGGGTACTTCAAGACATACAAGCAGATTCGAGAGAGATTCTCTTGGAAGGGGTTGAAAGATGATGTTCAGCGTCACATCAAGGAGTGTAGTACTTGTCAAATGAATAAAAATGAGCACTCTCTTCCAGCTGGTCTACTGCAGCCACTTCCCATTCCAAGTCAAAAATGGGAAAGTATCTGTATGGATTTCATTACCGGGTTGCCTAGGGCCCAAGGCAAAGACTGTATTTATGTAGTAGTGGACAGATTGACCAAATTCGCTCATTTCTTTGTCATCACTAGCACATTTACAGCAGCTCAAGTTGCAGATTTGTTCTTCCATGAAGTGTTTAGATTGCATGGGTTGCCTAATAATATTGTGAGTGATAGGGACAGCAAGTTCCTAAGCACCTTTTGGCAGGAAATTTTTAGGATGAGTGGTACAGTGCTTACTCCAAGCACTAGCTATCACCCACAAACGGATGGGCAAACGGAGATTGTGAACAAATGGTTGGAGGGCTATCTCAGAAATTATGTCTCGGAACAGCAAAGAGCTTGGGTAAAATGGCTCCACTTGGGTGAATATTGCTACAATTCATCTTTCCACATGTCGATAAAGATGTCTCCATTCATGGCCCTTTATGGTTACGAGGCTCCAAGCTTTGCGGATTTGGTGTTTGGCGATAGCAAAGCTCCTCAAGCCAAGGATTGGTTGCAGCAGAGCCAAGATGTTTTGAAATCCTTGAAGGACAACCTTCAAATGGCACAAAATCAGCAAAAGATGTACGCTGATCAGCAGCGTGTTGAGCGCTCATTTGAGGTTGGTGATATGGTATATTTTCGGCTTTAGCCCTACAGACAGTCCACACTTAAGAAGAGTGGAGCTGAGAAGCTGAAACCACGCTTCTATGGACCATTCAAAGTTGTTAGGAAGGTTGGAGCGGTGGCTTATGAGTTGGAACTACCTTCGAGTAGTAAGGTCCACAATGTCTTCCATGTGTCTCGCCTCAAAAAGGCACTTGGGCACAACGTTGTGGCTTCATCACAGTTACCTCCTTTGGATGAAGAAGGGCAGTTGACCTTGGTTCCAGAACAGATTATTGATTTCAGAGAGCGTTCCTTGAGGAGGAGAACAATCAAAGAGTATTTGGTAAAGTGGAAGAATTTACCATTGGAGGATGCTACTTGGGAGGATGAGGAAATTCTACAGCATCCAGACTTGCGATTGCTTGAGGGCAAGCAATCTTGGGGAGGGCGGACTGTAATGTCCCCTTCTCAGCAGTGATCGTTTCTGTTGACCGTTGGCCTATTCCGGAGACCCGTAGGCTATGCGGATGGTGAAATTAGGGTTTCCTTGTTTTGAGGAGGTTGTTGCTTGGAGTTTGGGTTTCTGATTGCGGATTCTTTCTGGGTTTTCAGAGAGCTTCGCAGTGGTGTGTTCATTTTGGCATTCCGGGCAACTTCGCGAATTTACTATTTTAGTAAATTCTATTTTTGTGATGGGCAGTTGGATTGATTCGGTTGGATGCTTCTTACAGTTATTTCGGTAGCATGAGTTCTTGGCAGCAGGCATTTTTTTCTTGGAGATAAGTATTTTCATTATAATATTATTATTTTAATATTACGCGCCCTTACCCTAAGCGATTACAACTTTAAATTGTTTTTTAAAAAGGGGAACTTTGAGGGTCATGGCGTCATTGGAGATAAATTATAATTTTTAAATGTCAAATATTGTGACAAGTGAGGTGGGACGCCCTTTTGAGAAGATTGTTTTTATTTTAAAAAAAAAAGTGAAATGTTTTATTGATGAAAATGGACGCCATCTTTTGGAGGGAAAAGGGTGAATTTGAAATTAGGGTTTGGGCGCCCTCTGGAAGCTTCTAGATGTTTCTCTCTCGTCTATATAATCAGGCCTCAGCTCTTCATTTGGATCTTTTGTCTACTACACCGTTATGCTGCTGGATTGTCTTCAGGCACTCGCTTCGAGGAAAGCATACCTCCTAGCATTGGCTCTTCTTCTTGCTTGAAAGATAGCAACTAGTTGAGAGGTTAGCATGTATTAGGAATTATATTGCATTTTCAGTTTAGTATATGCATTTGGAGTTCTAGTTTTGCATTTATGTTCATTTATGGAAATTGCTGAATATCATATGGGAATGTAAGAATTGCTCGCAGCTTTTGAAATAAAATTATTCTGGTTCTGGGCATTAAAGAAATCTGTTTTCCTAAGCTAGGCGTCCATCTTTGCCAAGTTATAGATTTTATATTGCTCATTGGGATTTTTAAATGAAAATCGCCCTTGTAAGAGGGCCGTACATTTCTGCAGTTGGCTTTGGGTTATGTGCAAAAAAAATGAAAGTCTTTTGGTGAGGTTTATGCATTCCATTTGGGGCGCCATCATTATTAGAGTAATCTGCATTTGGTTTAAGTCATTTGGGTGTGTATTGGGTAAGTTATGAGCATTCTAGTGAGTCCCTATGTTGCTGTTCTGAGTAATTTCTGTCATAATCAGTCAATATCAGACTTGAGAAAGTTAATAGCTGAGTGAGTAGTAGTTGTGAAAGGAGTTTGAAAGTATTGGAGAGGGTTCTTATATTGTTGCAGCATTGAAGGCCTCTAATCTTGTGATTCTGACAAGTTCTCTGATATATTGTAAGCTGAACAGTAGTACTGTCAGCAACTTTAATATTATTGCAAATTCAATGTTTGTATCTGCCCACTGAATAAGTGGAAGAGGCTGGCTTGCCGCCTATTTGCTTATTTGCTTTGTAATTCCTTAAGTCTCCGCCATATGGTCGCCTCTTGTCCATCACGGATTGAGTAGCACATACTTGGTGTTGAGCTCTTTCAGTATTGCAATAGATAGGGATCCTCTGACCGAATGCTCGTCGTTCGCCGGCGCATCTCTGGTTAGAGTTCTTGTTCAGCATTTACTTTGAGATCCTCTGACCAATGCTCACACCTTGCCCGCATCGGGATCCTGGTGTACATTCTGGTTAGAGTTACTTTCTGCATCGTTTTGGTTTATGCTAACCTTAACAGGTGCATGTTGCATTGTAATCTTTTATGAAAAAACAAAAAAAAATTGGTCCGGTTCATTACAACGACTAAGGCATCCTGAGTGGTCTGAACAATGTTGGAGAAGGTTGAAATGTTTTCAAAATCATCCTGAACAAATGACCCTACTTCCGAAAAGAAAGGCCCCAATTTGCTCTTTAGGCCATCAACAGTCATCTCCTTTGAAGTTAGTCTTTTAGCAAATATAGACTTGGGTGTGTTCAGGACTCCCTTCAGGATATTACCCATAGCCTTTCTAACTCTAGCTGAATTTTCCTGTGCCGCATCGAAGAAACCTTGGCTTGTGACCACTGAAGAATACCAACTGGTGAAGTCATATCGGTCACCCTCCTGTATTACACCTCCCTCCACCAAAGTCTGCAAGGGTATGTGCATCAAAGCCTCCAAATGAAGAATAGTCTTAGTCTGATTGATATGAGTCTCGCTCCAGGCCTGATCAACAGTGTCCATGCGTGCCAAAATGCTAGAGGCCTGCTGGTAAGAATGAGCGAGATCCTCCATGAATTTCTCTGTTTCAGTGTGAACATTGCCAATCCACTTATCTGCCTCCTGAGTCATCTTCCTCAAGTCCTTTAGGCCACTAACTGATTCTCTCAGGAATTCTGTTGGAAGGTCAATTGTTGGATTCTCCTGCCTACACGGACGGGCTAAGTGCTGCACGTCATAGAAGCATAAATCTGCAAAAAATCGCAAAAATCGCGATTTTTAAAAAATTTGCACTGCTCCCGATTTTTTCCCCCAAAAAATCCCGATTTTTTGGGTTTCATTAACCCTGCGAAAAATCGTTGAAAATCGTGATTTAAATGTCAAAAAAATCGCGGAAAATCCGAAACCCTAAAACGCGCGAAAAAACCCAGAAAAATGTGTGTTTTTTTGTTATTAATAGGTTCACGCCAGTCGTTATTTTCACAAATCGAAGCCGCCTTCGAGTTTTCACGACACAGGAAGTTTATGCAAGTGCTGCGAAAGGAGATTGGTGGAGTTTTGAGCACCCAATTGTCTGCAAAAAAATCACGCGAAGTCGACCAGGGTCTTTTCAATTCATTTCTTTTATATATTCATTGCTTTTACATATTCTTATCTATCATATTGTGGGGCATATGCGTAAATCTGGGAAACATCAGAAGTATTTTTTAATATTTTTTTTTCAAATCCGATTTTTTCCTGATTTTTTCACGATTTTTTTTTGGTTTGCCGATTTTTTCCCCAAACGATTTATGCTGCTATGCTGCACGTAACCAACCAATGTCCTATGCTCCCTCTTCAGTTGTTTGTACTTTCCTTCGGTTTGGAGCAACTTGTCCTTGAGTGCCTGATAGGAGTTGTCACACTCAATTATCTAAGCCCCTGTAGGGCGGCCTAACTCCATAGTGGTGATCACATAATTTTCTGGAACAGCATCACCTTGATCACACTCCATCCTGGGAACAACTACATGTAGTGTGCGAGAACCATCCTCATCTGTAGAAATCTTCGAGAATTTTCTGGCCTTATTCTTCTCTAGTGGTGCACTGATTCTACTGAGGAATTCTTCCATCTCAATTGCCGGGTCCGTATCCTCAATATGATCCCTTCTCATTCTTTCCCTTAGCCAATCCGACACTGCCTGTTGCGGATCACAAACGATAAGTGGCTGCTCCTCTCTCGCTTCTTCTTCATGCACTTCTTCTCTATCAACATTCTGATGAGGCTCATCAATCTCTGTCTGCTGGGTATCTTCTCCCAAAACTTGAGCCTCCTGCCTCGCAGTAGTCTCATCCTCTAAAGCTACCTCAATTTCCTGCTGGAAGTGGGTATTTGTGGCTGTTTCCTCTTCTTCCTGCTGGTTGCCTCTTCTAGGTACGTTGACACTTTGACCAGTTGACTCCCTATGGGGTGGCGGATTTGCTTCCTGCAATTCTTGTTCTTCATTCAATCTGTTTCTTTGGTCTGCAAATAGTGAGACCTCCTGTACACTTGGAGAGTAAGCCCGTGATGGTGTGGATGATGCTTCTTCAACTCTCTGAGGCGCCTGTTGAACCTGTTCCTCTCTTCGTGGTTCTGAAGCTTGGGTGACGTGCTTTCTCTTTCTGACTGTTGGTGGCCTTTGGTCACCCATCAAGTTGTAAGTGAGAGAAATTGACCTGCTCTTAAGTCTGTTCACATGACTCTCCACCCAATTTCTTGTAAATGTCAGCACTGGTATGCATAATGTATCCAAATCCGTAATCTCTGGCTCAGACCAATCAGGGAGAGGGACTGCTGTATTTCTCACTGTCTCATAATCAGGCTGCATAACATTGACATCCTCCTCCACTTGGTCTAGAATTGGAATAATCTCGCACTCTCTAATCATATTCAATGGTATCTTGGAAAACATCCTTCTCCTAATCTCAACATCATCCACCACATTAGCCCAAAAATCTTCAATATAAGCCTTGTGCTTGTACTCCACATTCTGCACCATTTTGATGTTATTGTAAGGATCGAAGTCCTGCCTGCCGGTGTGGTATGTGAGGTGGAAGAATTTCAACTCATCCTCAACTTCTCTGGTTGCCTGTAATGAGGGACAAACTTCATTTGAATTTCCCATGGTAATTGGGAAGTCTAATCCTCCCTTCTTTTTCTTCTTCTGAATTTTGTCATAGGCAATGAACTTCCTAGACACTTCTAACATTACCATTCTATCAGTGGGCTATCTCAGTAATTTGTACGGATACGATGTAAACCCCTACATCCTAATATAGGTGAACTTCAGAAATTGGATAAACTGATATCCGTACTCTTTGATCAGCTCCTGGGCCTCTTTTGAAATTGTTTGCTGAGTTCTCCGTTGAAGAGTTCTTGTTATATGCATCATGAAGGCGTCATTCACCCTTTTGTAGTTGGTGGTGCTGGTCAGGTGCAACTGTGGGCAAGCCTCATAGATTTTAAATTGCTCAGGCCCACATCCAATTGGCTCCTTGTAAGTTATTCCTCTATACTTGGTCATCCGAGCCAACATGTATATAACATATGAACTCATGTAGAACGTCTTTGTTCTTCTCAGGTGCCTGAACTGCTTGTCTAAATTGTCACTTATCATCCTTGCCCAATCAACACATTCCTTTCCTTCTAACACGATGCTGATGAAATAAAACATCCACGACTCGAAGATATAGGATTGGGGACTTACATTCACCTTGTTGAGCATCATAATCAGGTCATAGTATTCCTGCTTCACATCATTCGATATAATTTGCTTAGGCAGCTTGGTGCGAGTAGGCCTGGGCTTCTGCATCCAAATTGAATTAATCATCTTAGCACATCTCTCAAAAGAGGAGGCGTACATCTTTTCAGCTCTTTCCTTTGTTTTGTACACCATCTTATCAGAAGTGGGAAGTTCAAACGCCGCTCCAATGGCATCAGGTGTGGGATTGGCAAATAACTTGCCATCAGGAGAAAAAATCGTTCTTCACTCTGGCCTATAACAATTGGCGCACTCCATGATTAATTCCAGACATTGAATGGCTGGTGGGAAACCAGTAGCTGCATAAATTCCACTCTTCATAATATGGTGCGCAGTGACTGATGGAGGGTGTCCTCCTAGCCCGTACATTCGACTTCTGAGTGCTCCCAGATTGAATGAGCCAAGGTTTGTGTCAATCAAACCTCCCAACTTTGAAGTAAACTTTGATTTAGGAAGAAATGGCTTGCTGAGTTTCTCTATTACTGCCTGCCTGGACGCATTAGCCTTCCTGGATTCAACATTTGCATCCTTGTTTGCTCTTGTAGTTGTTCCTACAGCATTTCCTCTTCTTGCTTCAGCCATCCTGCAAAATATAAAATAGACATTAAAATTCAGACTTAGAAAGAAAATCACCTTGAGATGGCCAAAATATGGAGATAACTTCGAAAATAAGAGCCTTCAGCATTAAAACTTCAAACTCCAAACCTCAAAATTTCTAACTCCAAAGCTCAAAATTTCCAACTCCAAAGCTCAATAACTTTGGCACTTAGAAAAACTTCGCCCAAGCTTGCTCACTTTACCAATTTCTCTTCACACTTTTCTTCTCACATTCAAAGTCTCAAATTCGCACTTTCAAAGTCTCAAATTCGCACTTGTAGCTGTGAGGAGAAATGAAAATTTTCATGGCTCTTATAACTGAGTCTGAGAATATTTCGTCTTCTAGAAGAACGCCTATTTTAGCAAACTCATTTAATTCTTCCTCCACTACTCTGTAGAAGTTTGAATTTTTTTCCTCCTCTGGCAATTTGCAATAGTTATTATGTTGAATATTTGAAAATTTTACCCCATTAACGTTTCAACAAAATTTATCACTCAGGCGCCACAGAAAAACTTATCACAGAGGACTTAGGCACATTTTATTTTATTTTCTCCTTAGAAATATTTTATCCCCCTAGAAAATTTTCTCAACCACAAGCCAGGCGTCCACTTTAAAATCACAAGCCAAGGCGTAATATTTTAAAATTTATTTCCCTCAGAAAAATATTCAAGACCTCTTTGACTTTTGAAAAAAAAAAAATCTCCTCTGTAGAAAATATTTTTCAACTTTATTATCCATGGGTGCACATGAAGGGGTTCATTTAATATTTTCACCCTTGAAAATATTTTCCACTAATGTTCATCTTGACTTTTCCAACCTTGGGCGCATTTGGAGGTGTCTGGTTCACATTTTAACGCCTTGGCAAAAATCTCTAACCTCCTTCACAAGATGGCACATTTAGGGGGTCAAGCTTCCACTTTTGACTTCACGCCTTGGAAAATTTGCCTTGGAAAATTTATCCAACTTGCTTCATCTCTCTGGGCGCATTTTGAAGGGTCTCCTGACATTTTCATGACTTAGAAAAATTCTCACTTACCTTTTCTTCCTTGGGCGCATATGAGAACCCTAGCTTCCTTTTTCTATGCCTTAGAAACTTTTTTGATTAACTTATTCAAGTTGGGCGCATTTACTACTTGGTGGTGCCATTTGATTTTCATGACTTAGCAAAATTTTCTCCATGATACCTAGGGTGCATTTAGAGGGGTCAACTTCCATTTTCCTTTGCCTTAGGAAATTTTTCAAACCTCCTTGAAGCTTGGGCGCATTTTAGGGGGTCCCCTTCCATTTTCCTTGACTTAGAATTTTTTCATGCATCCCTCTCAACTTGGGCACATTTCACCCCTTGAGCTTCCATTTTTTATGCCTTAGGCCTTTTCTTCACTTCATTCCTCATGGGTGCATTTGAGAGGTCTTCATGTTGGGCGCATATTGGAGGGGGTACTTCCATCTTGATACCTTAGAAACTTTTTGTGCCTCCTTCTCCATGATGGCACATTTGAGGTGGTGTGCTTCCATTGGAGGGCGCATTTGAGAGGGTCTTAGGCAACTTTCATTGACATAGAAGAATTCCTCTATCCAACTTACCTTGGCCGCATTTCAAGGGTGTAGCTTCCAGTTTGTGCCTTAGAATTTTTTTCTCACCTCCATGTTCTAGGTGCATATGAGGGGTAGTTAGGCAAGTTGAGGGCACATTTTGATGGGTCTCCTTCATGTTTGAGTTCACGCCTTAGAATTTTTTTATCCCTACTTTTTGCCAGGGGCGCCTTTCAGGGGTCAAGCTTCCAGTTTTCTTGCATGCCTCAGGCGTTTTTTTTGCATCTGGAGGGTTGAGGAAACTTCTGAAGGTGACCCTCGAATGCTTAGCCAATTTTGCTCCGTTTGCCCTTGTTTTCTATTTTTAGTAACTGCATGATTTTCGAACTTCTGCAACTCCTCTTGACTTGAAATTCGTTCCACGTGATCTTCATGACCTGTTTGACCTGTTCACACTTGCCCTTTGTGCTGACTTGCTATTTTTAGCCCTGTTCTGGAGGTGACTTACGATAAATAGTAAGTATGCAGATTGCGCTCAAATTTTACTAGTAGATTGCTTGAAAGATGCTGATCGTGATGGGATACATCAGTTTTTCATTTTTCTCGAGTTTTACCCCTCATTTTAGGCACCAAAGTTGGAAACCCTAATTTGACTTGCATGTGCCTCAAATGACCTCTGTTTGACTCCGTTTTTGTTCTGGACTGCTCTGCTTGTTAAATTGAAGCTCTGGGGGTTGCTGGAGTGAACCTGCTAAAAATAGTAAGTGCCTGAAAAAGTGATCAACCAACTGCCGGATGTGTTTGCATGTCATACTGCTCGGGAGATCTCAAAAAACCTAGAAAAACCTAGAAAATTGGTTTGTATGCGAGAACCTACTAAAAATAGTAAGTCATCAACTTGACTTGCATGTTACATCATTGCGAAGCTCTAAAAAAACCCAGGAAGACTATTTTGACATGCATTGAAAAATCATACATACAAACCCTAAAAATTGCTCCCAAAGGTAGGACTTGCTAAAAATAGAAAGTTGTCAGAATTCCCTCAAATTTTGCAGGAAAGTACTTTGAAGTGCCCTAAACGTGGTGTAGCAGTCAGAATTTCAAAAGTCCTGAGAAAAAGGTCCCAAATTGAGTACTTACTAAAAATAGTAAGTTGTTAGAATTCAGTGAAAATTTAATGGGAACCTGTCGGAAGCTTTTTGAATGCAGTGCCAAGCTCAAATTTCAATTTGCTTACTTAAATTAACCCCAAACTAGCTTGGAGAATGAAAACCCTAATTTCGTACACCTAGCCAAAATTTCAACTTAGGCCCAAAGGCGGGCACATCCTCGGAAAGACGGACGCAACAAAAAGAGATAGCCGCAAAACCAAAGCCAAAAGACCCGAATGGAGCAAAAATTAGGGGGGTCCCCATTTTGAATGGGGTGATGTGTGAAAAGGTCACAACACAACTCTTCCTTTTATACCCATTTTTGTATATTATATTTCATTTCCCCCACAAAGTGACTTTTAGAATTTCTTTTTAATTTAGCTTTACTTTTGGGCCCCAAACAAGTCACTTTTTTAATAACTTTCCAACTTTAATAAAATAATTAATTAAATAGAAGTTGCCTGTAAAATGAATGTCTTTAAACAACTTAATTAAATTAATTCATTATTCCCTTGGCACATCCCAATTACCCTATAAGAATAAAATATTCAAAAGGTCTCATCCAATTGTTTGTGCTTGTGAAGGGGACATTACAACATCAAGGAAAAGTAGAAAACCATAAACACTTGATCAAGAGTTGAATGATTACAAATTTGAGCAGATTTCAAAGCATTTGATGAGGTGGAGATGAAAATAACAAAGTGAAAATTTGTCCAATAATGATTTAGATAATTTCCCAAGGGCTCATATTCTAAAGGACCTTTAGTAACATCTAATAAGATAGAAAGGACTCTTAGAAAGTTAATAGGGTTTTCCTACCTCATAACAAAAATGGAAACATTCTCAAATCTACAAAGGATCCTCTAAGTTCATTCTTATGCAATGGATTTTACATGATTGATGAGTTTTGTGGTTGATTATACATTGGCTAAATGGGGACCAAGGGATGAATTTTTAGTAGTGAATCAAGGAACATTGTTCTAATATTCACTAAGGTTGCATTCAAAGCTCAACTTTGGCGTACTATTACCAATTTTTTCGCATTAGATATGCATTGAGAAGTGAATAAATTTTGGTTAAAGAGGACCACTTTACAAAGAGGAAACTAAGATAAGCATTTGAGATTGGGAACATCCAAATTATCTAAATATAGATGGAAGATTGGAGCTTAGTGACTCATTGAACCTTGTCACCTACAAGCTTAGAAACCAACTATATAATAATTAAAGTGAATAAAATTGGTTGAGTGAGGGGGAGATGGAGTTGCAATGTTTGGAGAGCCATATGAGGCACCTCCTCATCATAGCACAAAAGAGAAAGAAATATTTTTTTTATTTTAATATCCAAAAAGGACCAAAAAAGGGGATAGGAGGTGCTGGGGTGACATGAAACGTAGATGTTTTGAAGCAATGAAACTCTAATTAGCATTTAAATATGTAAGCATGACTAAAAGGGGTACACCAAAAACTATTTAACCCCAAAAACATTTGGTCCAAGTAGGCATAAATAGCCATGCAAGGAAAAGACGCCCTAATGGAAAGGGGAGTTTATGAAGACCAATATAGACCTAGAGGCAAAGGTTGGAAACTAGTTACACATTTGCAGTCAATCAAAACCTTCAAATTGAAATATTAGGTCATATCAACCTTAATGATCTTTATGAGCATGGGAATCCATATTCATGGATTTCATTAGGTTTTTGCCACTTTTTAGCATTGCATTTTTGTGGTTGTGTGCTCATTTTGTAAAATGACAACCTTTATGCGATGCACCGCTGTTGGAATATAATAATATTGTCATTATAATATCACATCATTGTAATAATTATGTTAATAAATTAATAATAATCACATTATTATTATTATTATTAACATATAGTAGTTGCTGGGTGGTTGGTGTAGTCGGGATTAGGGAATCCTATTGAATTGCCCAATCACGCAACCAAATACATATATGCAACAACAAAATTTATGTTATGATAACAATTGAAATAAAATCCTAATGTTTGGTAGTAGAAATCTAACATAGGAGTACAATTAGAGTGCTCTTGATTATTATCACCCTTTCTGCAACTCGTCAAAAGATCCCAAAATGCCTGCAACGATCTTCATTTTATCTGTTGGTGGCTTGGAAGTTGAATCGGATTTGATCTTGGCCATTACAACCACCAATTTGTTACAAAACATTGAAGTGTAGTAGCAGGTCGAGAGTCCGCAAGTGTAGTAGCAAGTCGGAAACCTATAGATGTAGTTGCAAGTGAAAATTCTGCAATCGGCTAGCTTGCCAATGCGGTAGGGTTGAGAAGGTAAGGGCTTTGTTGATGACATCAGCTGACTTCAACAAAATGATAACATCAACATGTTTGAGTTGCAAAGTTTTACAACCCAACTAAGCCCGAAGCAATATTTCTCATTTGAATTGGTTTGTTAACTTGTCAATATTTGGTTCCCTTGATTTTACCCACAAGGTTAGATGACTATGAGGGACTTGCAAACTTCCATTGGATATGGAATCCCCACGAGAAATAGATGGAAAAAGAATTCCTGCATATTGGATGACTTCAAGGTTCTCACAATCTAGATGATTGGGAAATTTCCGTAGGTCAGATGGCTCAGAAGTTTTTGTAAGTGCAAAAGGATCCATTGGTACAGATTTGTTGAAATAAATCATCAAAACCAGCTAAAGCATTTGGGCCAAAACAAAAGTATTTGGTTTACTTGACTTAGAGATCTTCGTGAATATGGACAAACCTATTGATGCCAGTCTTGCGGACAAACTCATCGAAACGGGTCCAAAACATATAACCTATTGAAAATGGACTGTTTAATAACAAATTCTCGCAAAAGCCTGATGTAGAGTTGCAACCCAAAATTCTGCAATCGGTAACATACCAAAAATCCGCAAAGCCCCTAACTTAGCCAATTTGTGTCCAATCTTCACCAAATTGGACCTGCAGACACCCATTAAGCTCCTCTACAAGGTGACATCATTAGATTACCTAGATTATTTCTGAAATTCCTCTTGAAGCAACAACCAAATCTAACACTATAAAAAACCTAAAGCAATTGAATTGAAAGGAAATATTTTTTTGGTGATGCAAGATTGCCTGTGGACCCGGATGTTTGTCATAACCCCGTCCAATAACTAAAATAGATTGCACAACAAATGATCGATATGAGAAAGATGGACAATATTATCACTGATAAAAGAATAGGCTTTAGTTGTGATGGAAAACAGCTAATCAACATCATGTGAAGAGCAGCGATAAAAGATTATGATTAGTTAATATAAGCCAACTCAGAATGAAAGCCATCGATACATTTATGCAGACCGATGCTAATTAATTAGAGGTGTTCTTGAGCCAGTTATGAGTAAAGTTAAAATCATACAGTTTGCGACTGAGGCTGCTATAACAATTATGCAAATAGATGACATGATCAAGCTTTACAAAGAGGGGTCAGCGATTTTTATTAAGGCAACAATATTAATTATCTACAAAATAAATTTTAATTTCTAACTCAAGCAGCAACGACTTATCTAAGGGACACATATCTTATAAAGGCATCGATGAGTTAAGAGGAGGCAGGGATTTGAAGAAAGACATGTCCTTGGTCAAAAGATACATAAGACAGTCATGTCTCTTCCCATTGTAGGGATATTAAAGGCAAAAACATTTCAAGCAAAAGGACCATTGATCAGTTTTGCAGATTTATACATCTTTAATAGCAAATCTAAGGTGCTCCTAGGGAGCCTATGATAATCTAGTACAGGCTGCATGAATAATTGGTAAATATCAGATATACAGCCAAATACCAAGTCACATAAATTGAAGGACTTTGATCAGAAACAGCGATTAGTATAGACATCAATTTACCCCATATTCATACGCATGAAATTGGATAAGAAAATAAAAAACCGTGACCCTATTGTGATGTCTATTTTCCATTCTTAAATCAATTATCATTTCAGATTACATTTCAGAATTTATATCAGATAGTGGCTTCATTCTTACCAGCATATTATCTATTATTATCAATATATAAATCAAATAATCAAATCAGCATTAACCATTGAGGGTTGCTCTTAATAGATCAAAGTATATGATTAAAAGTTATTGATTCCTGGCCTATTTTGATACTTTAATTTATAATACTAAAGACAAATTTAAGGTAAATCTATAAGGGGATATTACAATGTTCCTGTATTGGACATGTCGGGTAAATGAAATGTTCCATGAGTTTGTAACTCATGAACACTTTTGCTAGTCCAAAATTGGAGTTCCATACTTAACCAAATCTGCAGCATTCATCCAAGAGGCTTCATTTGTAGATTTGTTCTTCCAATGAACTAGATATTCCTTATAGTCCTTTCCTTTGGTTCTCTTTGCCACTCAGGAACCAATAACCTTGTCTATTTGTCCAATATCCTTTTTAGGCAACTAATGTATCCATTCTTGTACATCCTGCAAGTTTGTGTTTGTACAAATCAACATGGGAGATATGTCTATCCTTGTTGGAAGTTTTCATAAGCATTGGATGAAAACTTCCTCAAGACCCCACATGGGCCTATCTTCTTCCATTTCAATTTCTTATATGTTCCTTGTGGGAACCTCTCCTTAAATGTGCTATAACCATGTCACCCACTTGAAAATCTCGTTCCCTCCTATGCATATTAGCATATTCTTTATATTTGATGACACTCTTCTCCAAGTTCTCCTTCACTCTCTTATGCAATTCATGAATGTATTTGGCAAAATCTTCTACCACAACACTCTTCCTGCTCAAGTTTGCATTACCCCATAACTCATCAACACCCCTTGGGCTATATCCATAAACAATTTGGAATGGGCTCTTTCCTGCATTTCTGTTCATTGAGTTGTTATAAGCAAATTGTGCTTGTGCCAGGATGACATCCCATTGTTGTGGTTTGTCGCCTACCAAACATCCTAACAAGTTTCCCAAATTTCCATTCACTACCTTTGTCTCCCCATCAGTTTGGGGATGATAGGCTGAACTAAACCCTAATTTTGTAACCAACTTCTTCCACAATGTACATCAAAAATGGCCAACAAATTTAGTGTCCCTATCTGAGACAATACTCCTAGGCAATCCATGCAGCCTAACTACCTCCTTGAGCAATAAATTTGTTATATGGGAAGCATCATTGCTTGTTTGACATGGTATGAAATGAACCATTTTAGAAAATCTATCTACCACAACAAAAATTGAATCATTACCTCCCTGTGTCTGAGGAAACCCCAAAACAAATCCATGCTTATGTGCTCCCATAACAGTCCTGTATTCTGCCTTACTCTTTTATCATGTTGGCAAATTCTACACCCCTGTACTATCTTCTTCAAATCTGTATTCATCTAGACCAATAGTATCCTTCAATTAATAGTGCTATTGTTTTATCCACACCAAAATGTCCACTCAAATGTCCACTATGCTTCTCTCTCATGAACCCTTGGGTATACATAATTTCTTGCCTTTGAACAATAGGCCATCTTGTATGAAATACTCCAACCATGGAGTCTTGTCCTTTTCTACTAGAATCTTACTAGCTATCCATGCTTCCTTAAAATCAAGATCATTTGGATACAACTCCCTTATTGCATCAAAACCAACAACATTAACTCTTAACTCATTCATTAGCAAACATTATCTGCTAAGTGCATTTGCTACCTTGTTGGAACCATAGTTGAAAAACTTGCCAATTGCAAGTACTCGACAAGCTCGGAGAACTCGGCTTGGCAAAAATTGGGCAAAAACTCAGCAGAAAACTTGACAACTAAAAAAATTGCTTGAACTTCACTAAAAACACACTTTTTTTGCAAAAATTCAAAGATAGGATGCATCCAATGAGTCAATAAATGAGTACATAGAAGAAACAAGTTGAGTCTAGTTGTATTTGATTGATTTGAAAGCAAATTGGGTACAAAATGCAATCCTCATGTGGAATGCGTTGTTACTGATAGTCTGAAACAAAATGAAAATAGCAAATTGTTTTTGTAAAACTGAAAGTAAATACTATATTAATATATTTTACAAATTTGCATCTTCCTCTTCCCATATCTAGTGAAAACTAGGGGAGAGGTAGAACTAGACGATATTATAGATGAAGACTTGTAGGCAAACTTGGAACTTGGATTTGGAGAGTACCTAGAAAATCAAATGAATTCAATGGGAGTTTGAGGGCAATGCCCCCAATGGAGTCAAGGGGCAGTGCCCCTTGTGGAAGTCTGGGGGCAACGCCCCCAGCGGGGTCGAGGGTATTGTTGTGACCTTTTCACACATCGCCCCATTCAAGATGGGGACCCCTAAATTTTGCTCCATTCTGGTCTTTTTGGCTTTGGTCTTTGTCTCTCTCTCTCTCTCTCTCTATCTCTTTTCTGATGTCTGCCTTTCTGGGGACGTTCCCGTCTGTGAGCCTAAACATGAAATTGGCCAAGTCTGAGAATTAGGGTTTTGAATTTTCCAACCAATTTGTGGTCAAATGGGGTGAACAAATTGAAATCTGAGGCTGACATTGGTGTTAGTATGTTTCCAACAGGTTTCACTGAAATTTCATTAGATTCTGAGTACTTACTATTTTCAGTAAGTGTGCAACTACAGGCAATCCTTTAGCATTTTTGTGAATCCGACAGTCACGCTATGTCTAGAGCACATCAAGCTACTCACAGGTTAAATTTGAGCTGAAACAGACAACTTACTATTTTTAGCAGTCCAGCTTCTGGAGCCAATTTCAGGGCCTATATGCAGAGTTTTTCAACGCATGTTTGGAGATTCCTTCTGGGTTTTCAGAGACCTTTGCGATGGTGTGACATGCAAAGCGAGATAACGACTTTCAGAATTCAGTCTTCCAGGGCTATTTTTAGGGTTTGCATGTCAGCGTTTTCTTTGCATGTCGGCATATTCTTTATGGGTTTTTCGAGAGCTTCGCGATGATATGACATGCAAAGCGAGATAATCACTCCTTCAGGAACTTGCTATTTTTAGTAGATGCATCCCGGCAGCCGCCTCCCAGCACTTCATAATCACGAGCTGATCACAATGCAATAGAAACGAGAACAAACGGAGATCGTTTGATATGCATGCAAGATGAATTAGGGTTTCCAGCTTCGGGACCCAAAAAGAGGCGTAAAAAGTCAGAATTTTTGAAAACCGGTGTATACCACCGCAATCAACATCTCTCAAGCTATCTGCTGATAAAATTTGAAGGCAAACAGAGCACTTACTATTTATAGTAAGTCATTTCAGAAACAGGCTAAAAATAGAAAGTCAGCAGCAGGCGCCGACGTCAACGGGCAGGTCACGTGGTGAGGAACACGCCATTCGAATTTCAAGTCAAACGGAGTTGTGGAAGTCTTAGAAGCAAGCAGTTACTATAAATAGTAAGCCACCTCCAGAAACATGCTATAAATAGCAGGTCAACGCGAAGTGTCAGTATGAACAGGTCAAGCAGCTGATAAAGATCCTATGGCGCGAATTTCAAGGTGAACGGAGTTGCAGAAGATGGAAAATCAAGCACTTACTATTTTTAGCAGGTTGGTACAGAGGAATTAGGGTTTCCTAAAATCAAAGGCAGAACACGACAGCCATGCAAATGTAGAATCTAGCCACAATCACCACACTTCGGGCATTCAGCACATGAAATTTGAGCTTATTCTAAACATTTACTATTTTTAGCAGGTTGCTAAAAATAGCAGAGGCATATAGATATCAGGCATCAGTAGCACAAACACATCCCGAGGCTCAGAACAAAGCAAAATCCAGCCTTTTTGGAGCTTGGAATTAGCTTGAAGTGCAAAATTGACAAACTTTCTAAAAATAGCAAATTAGGGTTAGCATGATCGAGTCACCCTAAATCAGGAAAAGAACATAAAATTCACTGAAATTGATGAATTTTCAAGTCCAACTAGTGAAAAATGCCTTTAAAAGCCGAAGGCTGGTTGAAAATCTTCTAAGTGCTACAAATTGGAAGCTCCTATGGTGAAATGCGCCCTTGGAGAGAGGATGAAAGTGGAAATTTTCTAAGTATTTGAAAATTAAGTGTTCACCCTCCTGAATGCGCCCCCAAACTTGGAGAAGATCTTGAAGATTTTTGAAGTGCTGCAAATTAGAAGGAGACACCCTCATATGCGCCTAGGTAAAAGGAGTCACTTGGAAATTTTCTAAGTGTAAAAAATTGGAAGCTCATGCCTCCAAATGCGCGTTGAGGAGGAGGAGGTAATGGAAATTTGACTAAGTCACTTAAATTGGAAGTAGACATGTGAAAATGCGCCCTTGCATGTGAAGAGACTAAATTTTTTTTTTTTTCCAAGTCTTGAAAGTTGAAGTCTCCAAATGCGCCTAGACTTGTGGAGAGTGATGAAAAGTTTCTAAGTGGTATAAATTTGAAGAAGGACCTATGGTATGCACCAAACCTTGATGATGATGAGTTAGCAAATTTCACTAAGTGTTGAAATTGAAAGCAGAGAGGGTCATTTGCACCCAAGATGGGAAGGAAGTCAGGAAATATTTTCTAGGTGTTGGTAAATGGCAAGCACCTCCATATGCGCCTATGCAAAATGATGAATGTTTTTCCTAAATATTAAAAGTTTCACTTCCTTAGGAAAAATACGCCTAACTTGAAGGAGTAATGAAGTTCTCACAGGAATGAGTAAAAATGGGTGAGAAGAAGTCGGAAGATGTCAGCTTTGCAAGGATAATTAAAAGTTTTCAAGTCAAAGCAAGGAAATGCGCCTGGAGTTGAAGAAATGGATTAAATTTTGTTGAAAATTAATTTTCTAAGGTTCAAAATTCAAAAAATTAAATGAACCCGTTCGTTGCATACCCATGAATTTGATGTGTTCTGAGAGAAATTTTCTTCTGGGTATTGAAGATTGTCGATGAGGAATGGATTTTAATGTCTTCTACACTTTGTCGAGGCCTTCAGGGTGAATATTTTTGATGGGCACCGAGTAGATGAATTTCCTAAGGGAAATTTGAAAATTTTTCTAAAGCCTTGGCGGATGAATTTGAAGTTGAGAGCCTAGATATTTTTTGATCAAATTCCAGGTGAAAGCATTTTTCTCGAGCCAGAGTTGAATGAAATATCGAAGTGAAGTGTGCCAGGCAGAATACAAGATAGGTTGGAAATTTGGCTAAGGCATGAAGAATTTGAACGCGAAGCTGGCTAGTGGAGACAATGAACCCTTGGAGGTCAAAACATGAAAATCCTGGTAAGTAAAGTGAATTTATATTATGAAGTGTTCTAATACCCTTCTCCTTGCTTGTTTTGCAGGAGGAACGTCGAGACCAAACGATGATGACTTAAGGTGATGAAGCAAATAGTCCAAGATGATGAAGCACGAAGGAAGAAAAAGTTGCAAGAAAATGACTAAGTGTTGGGACTTAGTATAACTCAAGTGATAAGGACGAAGTTGAAAAACAATGCCAAGAAAGAAGATCAAGAACAGTGTGAACGCGTCTACAAACGGGAATCTTCTAGAAGATGGTGGCCATTAATTGCTCATTTATTGCCCCACTCTCCATTATGGCGGTTTTTAGGGCGAATCTTGTTTAGGGATGAGGTGGCACAATCTGGGCCATCCAGCCGATTGTAATCTGAGCCGTCCATTGGACTTGGCCAGCTATATAAAGGGGAGTCCCCTCATTTGTACACTAGTAGTTAATCAGTTGGATATTAGAGCAGAGTAGAGAGTAGACATTTTGGAGTTAGAATAGTTTAGTTTCATTGCATTGTTTGAAAGAGAAGGGGAATTCTCCCTTTGAGAATTTTTGTAAGAAATTGTCACGAAAGCTAATCATAATAAAAGAATTTCATTGATGGTGAACTCCACTTTTGTCATGAATAGTTGGTGAGGTTTCTTCTTCCTTCAATTTCAAGTAGGATTTAACTTTCATGCAAGTAGTTTACTTTGGATTTGTGGTGTTTGATCGAAGTGGCTTCTCTTTATCCATACCACTAGCAACTTACTGATGGTAAGTCCGCCTTGCGTGGTCAACTGGAAAATACCTCAAACTTAACTTCGATTGTGGTTCTTATGCTTGTATGCATCTTTATGATGGTATATGTATGTCGAACTATAATTTGAATACCTTTCGTTACTCCTTTGAAGATTGCACCTATTTTGCTAAAGCTGTCCTATGCGAGGCTAAGTGAAATTTGGTTGAAGTCTGCCGAAGTTGAGCTCCACAAATCTTGCATTTAGAATAGAACGTAAACTTCTTAGGCCCTACACTCCTTTTAAATTCAGTTCATTTCTGGTTAGGATTAGGAAACTTGTGCTCACTTGCCAAATCATTCGAACCACGCGAAAGCCCTTAATTTACTGTCTGTTGTCAGCTGTCGAACAATTGTGTAAGTCCCCTTGAAATACCAGCAATACACATCGAGCCAACTGAGGGTATTCTATTGCATGAAGGAACCTTGGAGTTAAATGTATGATCTATCTCGCAATCTTAGCATGCAGAAACTTTGTTCAAGAGAGGATAGAGTAGCCGTTGGCAACTTTATTCTGTGTTGGTGTAGTCGCAAAAACCACGTCAATAGGAATTTTAATATATTTTACAAATTTGCATCTTCCTCTTCCCATGTCTAGTGAAAACTAGGGGAGAGGTAGAACTAGATGATATTATAGATGAAGACTTGTAGGGAAACTTGGAACTTGGACTTGGAGAGTTCTTAGAAAATCAAATGAATTCAATGGGAGTTTGAGGGCAATGCCCCCAATGGGGTCAAGGGGCAGTGCTCCTTGTGGAAGTCTGGGGGCAACGCCCCCAGCGGGGTTGAGGGGCAGCGCCCCTTGTGGGGGTCTAGGGGCAACGCCCCCATTGGGGTCGAGGGGCAGTGCCCCTTGTGGGGGTCTAGGGGCAGTGCCCCTTGTGGGTTTGGTGGCAATGCCCCCAGTGGGGTCGAGGGGCAACGCCCCTCGCGGGGTCCCGGGGCAGCGCCCTAGACGTGCTCCCTGTTGCAATACAAGGCCCCGTCACCAAGCCCAAATTAAGACCTCCTGAATCACTCAAACCTTCATGGGAGAGTGTTTTTGCTGAGGAAGAGCAATTGGTGGAGGCAAAAAGTGAATTGAAATTGCCTTTATTCTGGGCATGGGGGTCTATTTGCTGAGTGGCCGAGTTTTTTTAAAAAACTCTCTGAGTTTTTTTAAAAACTCACCAAAAACTTGACAAGTTTTTCACAAAATCCCGGCAAGTTTTTCACAAAAGCCCAATGAGTAAATACCTGAAAAAACTCAATTTAAAAAAAAACTCGTGAGTTTTCAACTACTTGCCAGGTTTTTGGCGAGTTTTTCATCTATGGTTGGAACTACCACTTCTATCTTTCAAAAGTAAAGTTTAACTCTTTAAGAACTCCACGTATTTCATGTCTTTGGTTCACCTTACCTTAACTGTTGATGAATTGCAAGACATGGTGATTAATGTATATCACAAATTTCTTCGGTAGCAGATAATGTCTCTATTTCTTCAGGCCCTACACTATAGCATATAATTCTTGGTCATATATTGAGTACTTTCTCTTGGCTTCATTCAATTTTTCACTAAAGTAGGCAATGGGTCTTCCTTCTTGAGTTAAAACTCCCCCAATTGCAGCACATTCAACTTGGAGCACTTTATTAAAATATGTTAATGCCAACATTGGCTGTTTTGTCACTTTCTTCTTCAACCACTGAAAGTTCTTCTTTAATGCAATTGTCCATTGAAATTCTCTCCTACCACCTTTTGTTCTGTCACTTTCTTCTTCAACCACTGAAAGTTCTTCTTTGCTGCAGTTGTCCATTGAAATTCTCTCCAACCACCTTTCATGGTCTTTGTGATAGGTGCACATATCCCACTAAAATTTCTTACGAACTTCCTCTAGAAGTTTGCCAAACCATGGAAACTTTTGGCTTCAAACATACTCTTAGGTGAAAGCTAGTTTACTATTGCCTTGACCTTTACTGGGTCCATTTTCAACTCTTCTTTAGACACCATAAAACCTAGATACACTAGTTCCTTTTTCATGAAACTACATTTCTTCAAATTCACAAGCAAATTTTCTTCTTTCAACCTTTGTAAAACTGCCCTAAGATGCATTAAATACTCTTTCTTTGTCTTGTTGAAAATCAAAATTGTTAAATTTTAATATCAGATTAAGTGCACAAAAATTAATTCAAAAAATAAATACACAACACAGCAGATACCCTGGGAAAACCCTCCTCTTGAGGGAGAAAAACCCAGCAACAGTATATCACTTATATATTGAGTCTCAAAACAAAGTCTCCTTTACAATGAAGGCCAATAAGAGGGCCAAGAGATAACACCACAATCTGATGAAACTACAGAAATACAGTGATGTAATCTGCCAAGAAAATACTCAGCCTCCTACAGATCTCGATCTGCTCTTGAAACAATTCACACTTGAGAGAAGGATGGAATGAACTTGCTTGATGCACCACAAACAGATGCAACCACAGTAACAATGTAATACAATCTGCTGATAATATATTCAGCCTTCTACAGAATTCACACTATCTATGATGACTTATGATGAACAACAAAAAATGGATGATTGAATGAATGCACCTCATCGAATATATATACAAGTGTGGAGGGAGAGACGCATCCTTTGAAAAACATAAAGTCGGCCTCCAAACAAGAGAGATGACTCTTAGATAATCACGTCCCATCATGAGGTCGGCCTCAAATAACAATAACTAATGAATTCGCATTCATAAAGCATATAATGTTGGCCCCTTTTAGAGATTGCTTCTTTTCTTAATAATCGTGCCTCTTCACATTGATGTCTCTATAAATTAAATAGCCTTAGGCTATTATTTAATTTATCATCATGAGTAAAGGAGATCGGCTTGAAGAATATGACCGACGTTGCCATTAACATCAACACTCCCTCTCAGCTAGGGATAATGTAATGTCCCTTTCTCAATTGTGATTGTTTCGGTTGACTGTTGGCCTATTCCGGAGACCCGTAGGCTACTCGGAGGGTGAAAATTAGGTTTTCCTGTTTTTGGGGAGGTTGTTGCTTGAAGATTGGAGATTGGATTGCAGATTCTTTCTGGGTTTTCAGAGAGCTTCGCAATGGTATGGCCTATATGGTGATCCGAGCAACTTCATGAATTTACTATTTTTAGTAAATTCTATTTCTGGCAGTGGCCCTATGGATTTAAGTGCTGTTGGCTCTCTTCTTCAACCAGTTCAGTCGGTAATTTGATTTTTGGCCTTTGGATGCATTTTTTGGAGAGATAAGTAAGTTGATTTAAATAATGTTATATTTTAATGTTGACCCCTTGGCCTAGCTTCATCACCTTAAAGTTGTTTTAAAAGGGGGACTCCAAGGGTGAATACCTCATCAGGAGGTTATTAAATATTTCTTGGCCAAATTATGTGATGCTTAAGGAGGGACGCCAACTTCAAGGAGCTTTATATTTTATTAAAAATATCAAATATTGCCTTGGAAGAGGGACGCCATTCTTGGAGGGAAAATGAAGTCAATTTAAAGTCAAAAAGGGCGCACTTTCTAGAAGCTTCTGGAGATGCTTGCTAAGTCTATAAAAGGAGGCCTTCTCTCTTCAGTTCTTCATCTCATATTTTCAGTAAAGTTATGCTGCCGAAATGGTGACAGAGTTGCTTCGAGGAAAGCACACCTCCTAGCTTGGCTCAGCTTCTTGCTTGAAAGATAGCAACTAGTTGAGAGGTAGATTGTAGTTGAGTTTGTTTCAGCATTGCATTTGAGTTCCTAGCATCTTAGTTCAGTTTCCTTGCATTTTAGTCATATTTTTGGAGTTGCTGAATATCATAGCTGATTGTAAGTTTTGCTCATATTTCATGAAATAAAAATAAAATTGTTCTGGGCATTGCATCTATCCATTTCTCTATGTTGGGCGACCATTCAAGCAAATTTGCAGATTTTTTTTGGACTCTTTGATTTTACCAAGGCAAATCGCCCTTTCTTGAGGGCCGTACCATTTGGGGGTGTCCTGGGATTTGTGCAAAAAAAAAAAAGGTGGCTGTAAGCTATGGTTTCTTCATTGGGATTTGGCAACCATTGTCATTAGAGGCTATTGCATTTTGTTTCATGAATTTTGGATGCATGGGGAGTGATTTATATGCATTTTAGTGAGTTGTTGTATTGCTGGTTACTTCACTTCAGTCACTGGTCTGTCATATCGGTCTTTGATAAATGCAATTTTGTGAGGAGTTTGAGTCTAGAGAGTCTTGTTAAGCATTGAGGAAATCATATATAATATTGCAGCATTGGAGGACTTATAACATTGGGCTTTGGCAAGCATTCCATCAAATTGTAAGCTGATTAGTAGTACTATCAACAATTCTCTTTTCTCTCTTTCACTTACTTTATTGTACTTCCCGCTGAATAAGTGGAAGAGGCTGGCTTGCCGCCTATTTACTTTCAATTAGTAGTTCTTAGGGACCCTCTGACCATATGCTCGCCATCACTTGACGCCATCCTGGTTAGAGTTACTTTAAGCTCAACATGCATAAGATCCTCTGACCATATGCTCGTCTATCTTAGACGCATGGTTAGAGTTCCCTTCTAGTTCTGCATTTGCATCAGATCCTCTGACCATATGTTCACACCTTGCCCAACATCGGGATCCTGGTGTACATCCTTGGTTAGAGTTGCTTTCCGCATCGTTTTGGTTTTAGAGCTAACCTTAACGGGTGCGTGTTGATTGTAATTGTAATTGGAAAAACAAAAAAAAATTGGTCCAGTTCATTACAGATAATACTTCCAGTTGCACAAGACATATCACCTCATCGTGATGTCTACCACAATGGCTACACCCATATGTGGAAAAGAGAGATATCACCTCATCGTGATATCAACCATCATGGCTACACCCATAGATGGTATGTACAAGTGCCCATCACTCAACGTGATGTTGTCACCTCATCGTGACGTTCACCATGGCTCCCCTAGAGGGTGAAACACAAGTACAAGAAAAATCATCATGGACTCTCTCACGTGATGCTGTCATGGAATCACACACATGACATCCACCATGGCTCTCCTAGAGGGTGGAACAAGGGATTTCACCTCGAACTTCTCTTTATAGAGAAGAACTCATTAATCAAGGGATTTCACCTCAAACTTCTCTCATAGAGAAGAACTCATTAATGAGGATCACTGATACTGAAACTCCTTCTCAGTTAGGGCTGTATTCTCCACCATACCAAGCTTATCTCAAAAGTACTCAAACTTTATTCTGGAGAGAGGCTTGGTGAGAATGTCTGCCGTCTGCTCATCAGTGCTGATAGACCTCAACTGTATAGCTTTCCTCAATACCATATCTCTAATATAGTGGTATTTGATCTCAACATGCTTGGTTTTGTCATGAAACACAGGATTGACATAAATCTTCACATAGCTTTGGTTGTCACAATGAATGATAGTAGGCTCCATTGATTGCCTAAACAATCCTGCAAGGAGCTTCCAAAGCCACACTGCTTCTCGAGCTGCCACACAAGTTGCAATAAACTCTGCCTCTGTTGTACTCAATGCTACGGATGACTGCTTCTGCTGCACCAGGATATCATCGCAAATCCCAAACTGAAGCAACACCGAGAGGTACTCTTCCGATCAGTGACACATCCTACCCAATTAGAATCAGTATAACCATGCAACTTCAAATCTGCATCTGAAGTATATATCAGCCCATATCCAACTGTGCCATGCAAGTATCTTAGGATATGTTTAGCTGCAACAAGATGTATCTGTCTCAGTTCACATATGAACTGACTAAGTACGCTCATAGGATAACATATATCTGGTCTAGTGCTAACTAGATACATCAGGGATCCAATCAACTACTTGTACAATGTGGGATCCACCAGATCTGAACTAGTTGCAGGCTCTTTCAACTTGTGCAAGTTGGTCTCCATAGGTGTAGACATAGTTTTGCAATCCATCATGCCAAACCTCTTCAGAATATCAATAGTGTTCCCTTGACTTAGAATCATCTCATCTAGTTTCTACCAAACTTCTAAGCCAAGGAAGTAATGCATGAGCCCAAGGTCCTTCATTTCAAACTCAGAAGCCAACTCCTTCTTACATTTGATAATGAGGTGCTCTTTACCAGTGAGAATCAAATCATCAACATATAGGACCAAAATCAAAGCTTCACCATTAATTACCTTAAAGTACAGGTTCGAGTCAGCATCGTTCTTGAGGAAGCCCAAGGTTGACAGATAACGATCAATCCTTTCGTACCATGCACGAGGTGCCTGCTTAAGACCATACAAGGCCTTCTTCAACCTGCAAACATGAGACTCCTTCCCATGTACCTCGAAACCATCAGGTTGCTCGATATAAACTTCTTCCTCAATCACACCATTTAGAAACGCTGTCTTCACATCCATTTGATGAATCTTCCATCCTCTAGATGCAGCAATGGCAATGATGGTTCTGATAGAAGTATAGCGAGCAACTGGAGCAAATGTTTCTTCATAGTCAACTCCCTCTTTTTGTGAGAACCCCCTAGCCACGAATCCTGTCTTGTACTTCTCAATGCTCCCATTAGCTGCATGCTTGATCTTGAAGAGCCATTTTGAAGATACCACAGATTTTCCTTAGGGTCTAGGAACGATGTCCCAAACATCATTCTTGAGAATTGACTGATACTCCTCTGTCATAGCATCTTTCCAAACTTGTTGACTAGAAGCTTCCTCAACACTGGAAGGCTCAGACTCAATAATCTGACTCATCAAAGCAACATAACTAGAGAACTTGTGAGGTCTCTTGCTTTCTCTGAAGGTTCCCCTTGGAGTTGCAAACCTTTCTGCTTCCTACATTGTTTGCCTAGCCCAAGAAGGTCTTTTTCTCCCAATCACAATATCTGTAGGCCCATCAGTAGGTTCCAAAGGGCTCAACAGGATCATTATCTTCTTTTGGTTCAGGAGCCTCCTTCTGAATCTCAGGAGAGTGGTCAACTTCCATATCCTATGAAGGCTCTTCATGATCAATCTCCATCTGAGGGTCCTTGGATCTTTTGAATGCAACATCTTCCTCAAATGTGACATCTCTACTAATCTCAATTAGCTTCTGAGCTAGAATGTAGATTCTGTAAGCTTTAGTTGACTCATTGTAACCTACAAATATCCCCTTCTTGCCAGAAGGCTCCAACTTTGTTCTCTTTTCCTTCAGTACATGAACATAAACTGGACATCCAAAGATCCTCAAATGACTCACTTCTGGCTTCTTCCTAGTAAAGGCTTCTTCAGGAGTCATGTTCTCCAGGATTCGGTGAGGACTTCTGTTCTGAACATAGACTGCTGTCCTAGATGCTTCTGCCCAAAGGAATGTTGGGGAAGATCTTGGTCATGGATCATAGCTTTCGCTACTTCCACAATAGTTCTGTTCTTCCATTCAGCAACACCATTTTGTTGAGGATTGTAAGGGACATTGAACTCCTTCTTAATCCCAGCTTCAATGCAGTAATTCCGAAAGCTGCCGGAAGTGTACTCTCCTCCATTGTCGGATCTTAGAACTTTGATTTTCTTCCTCGAAAGATTTTCCACCTGAGCTTTGAACTCCTTGAACCTTTCTAATACTTCCTCAGATTCCTTAGATTTCAAGAAGTAAATCCAAGTCTTTCTAGAGTAGTCATCAATAAAAAGAATATAATACAAGAAACCACTCGAAGAAGCAACACACATTGGACCACATAAATAAGAGTGAATGAGATCTAGAATACTTTTGGATCTACTTTCTCTACTAAGAAATGGACCTTTAGTATTCTTACCCAAAGCGCAGCCTTTGCAAGTACCTTCGTGCTCCTGGTCAAACTTTGGAAGGCCCGTGAGCAACTTTGTTAGTCGTATATCTTTACTTTGTAGTCGGCCGTAGTCGTAGTCGGCCGTGGTCGTAGTCGACCGTAGTCGTAGTCGGCCAATGGTTAATAAAACTATAGATTAGTAAAGAATAATAATGTCATGTAATGTCATGTACTTTCGGGAAATATGTTCAGATTAATGTTAATGTAATGTTGTTATGAAACGTCGTGTCGGTTGGTTGTCTAACCACCGCCGAGCGTTATATGTAGCCGGGTGGGAATAGTCGGATTAGGCGATGCTGCTATTGATGCTATTATGCTATGATAATAATGAATGAGTTTTGTTGCCGATGATCATACTGTAAGCATTGTGATACTCTTTGTACATGATATTCCTGAGAATGAATAAAGCTTCTGGCATTTTACTATGATATCTTTCCGTTTACTGTGTTATCCTATGTTCTGTTATTTACAAGTTTGCCAGTAGTACGTAGAGTTTAAATCCGATTCCGTAGGCAAACATTTGGCGCCGTTGCCTGAACGGACTAGGGCATCATCCACCATGGCAGCGTAATGGGTCAACCAGCGGAAGAACCTATAAATGCTAATGAGGAACGAGAAGACTCATTGACAAAAGATTTGGTAAATTTGTGGAAAATCTCGCTCCGTGATCACGTACGTAGGGAATCCCTCGTTCGGGAGATCCCTGAGGAAGTCATCTGGGATCGGCTGGAAGTGAACGACGAGGTGAACCATCTTCTGAACCGCATGCCCAGGTTGCTGGCCCGCCATTTCATTATTCTGCAAGACTTGCGAGAGGAGGAAGCCCGTGAGCGCCGAAGGCAGCAAATCGTGCAACGCTGTGAAGACCGAAACAAACGGGAAGAGGAAGAACGGGATACTAGTCGGCGCCGCACTTCCGGCAACCAGCAATGATCGCTTGAACAACTAAATGCCCGTACGGCCGAACAAAGATAAGAATAGAGTACCTGACGGGCACGGGACTTCGGAAGAGCAAGTTCGGCGATCACTCAGACTACAAGAGCAAGAAAATCGGCGAAGACGACTAAGGCAAGTCGGTAAGGAACTAGATGAGGACTTAATTGAAATCAATCAGAGCATAAAAAGAACATATGAAAATTTGAAAAAAATAGACACGTCTATTGAACGAACACATCACAGTTTGATAGAAGGAAGGGACGAAGACCCCTTCAGCACTCCATATACAGAAAAATATAACCTCTATGACAATGAAGATGAATTGAATAGTAGCATCAGACGATTTCGAGAGTTGTCACTCTCGGACGACGACACAGAGTTAAGAGGGGAAGGCCAGAGCTTAAGACCCCAGGGCAGAGAGAGCATCGGCGGGATCCTGAGGAGACCCACGGTGTTGCGGACGCTGACGGAGGACGTGGCAGTGACTCGTACGTGGCCGAGAGTGCTGGTGACGCACAGGGACGTAGCGAGGAATCCACTAGTCTAATCGGGTCCAAAACACAAGGAGGTCAACAAGGAGGTCAACCGGTAAAGATGGCTCACCGGATCGGCAAAAGTTGCCGAAATTCCTGGGGAATGGCTCTGAGGATCCCGTACGACATTGCAAGACATGTGAGACAATCTGGATAGCCAGCGGGCAGGATGATCCCGACCAGTGGCTAAGGGCATTTCCAGCAACACTCAGAGAGAGTGCCATTGATTGGTACTCGGAATTGGACCAAGCACAAAGAGCTACATGGAGTTTATTGAAAAAAGCTTTTCAGGAGGAGTTCAAACTTCTTCGAGATAATAGCGAGATCGTTGCGGAGATATACAATACCAAGCAAGGAAAGCACGAGAGTGTGCGGACCTATAACCGAAGACTCAAAGACTTGCTGGGGAAATTGGAGGCACAGCCGGCTGACAGGTTGAAGAAAAGATGGTTCATCGAGGGCTTGCTTTTGCCATTAAGAAAGAAAATGAAAGTCGTACCTCCTTCGTCGTACGCTGAAGCATACAATCGGGCAATGGACATAGAAAGTGAAAATAAAACATCCTCCCGAGGGAAAAAGAAGACAGACGACGAGGAGAGTACGGACGACAGCGACGGTGAATCCAAGACTGTACAAGCACTCAGGAAGGATATGATGCGAATGATGAAAGAATTGAAGGCCGACAAGGAGAGTACGAGAGAAGCCAGAGAACTGTGGTGTACGGATTGCAATGGGGAAGGTCACACGAAGGCGAACTGTCCCAAGAACTTATTCTGCAATATCTGCCAAGTGATGGGACATTCCGTCAAGGAATGCCCATACAACTTAAAAGCCAGAAGTGCACAAGTACTCTTCGTCAGGGAGAACCGTCGACACCGCCGAACACACCACCAAAGCCCCAGTACAATAGCAATGCATCCCCTGGAGGTTACAGAAGCAATAGAAGTCCGAGAAACATGATACAGTACGATGCAAAAGGAAGGCCTATGATCCAATGCAGGAAGTGCAACGAATGGGGCCACTTCGCCAGGGACTGCCAGAACGGTCAAGGTTCGGGAGGGAGATTGTGTAAGTGGTGTGGACCAGGTGATCATGAAGACACCGACTGTCCGAAGCAAAAAGGAAGTATCAATATGCTGGAGGTAGCCGACGAGGAGGTCTTGGCGATTACGAGAGCACAGGCAAAACGAGCAAATTATCCAGATCCCCGTACGGAGAAGGAAAGATTTCGGGAGGCCAAGACAAAAGTAGCCGAGGCGATGGAGAATGAAGGCAAGAATTATAAAGCTACCAGTACGTTGCTACAGTCGGAGTCGGAGAAGAATATCGTACGGCAGGTGCTTCACACAACCGTACCCATTAAGGTAACTGATCTTTTGCAAACAATGCCTTCTCTCAAAGTAGCACTTACCAATGCTATTGGAGAAAATCTTCCGAAGAGTTCACCAGAACGTACGCCAGAAGTGGTAGCTGAGACTTCGGATCCAATGCTCCTAGCAGTAAGCATCGGGAGGAAACCAGCCGTTGTCGAGATGGAAATCTTGGGCATGAAACTATCTAATACTATCGTCGATGGAGGTTCAGGAGTAAACGTACTGCCAGAGGAGACTTGGAAGTGTCTGGGTAAGCCGACTCTTTGGCCCCCGACATTTCACCTTGTGGGGGCAGATCAACACGGCATCAGACCACTGGGTACACTGATGGAGCAGAAGGTCCTGATCGGCACACAACTGTTTCTGCTGAATTTTGTAGTCATCCCAATGGAGAAAAAGGCATACGATGCACTCCTGGGACGGGGATGGCTGATTGCTGCCAAGGCAACCCACAACTGGAAGCGGAATACACTCTCAATAGAAAATCGGGGGAGGAAATACACCATTGATCTGAAGAACCAGGCTGTCAGTGAGGATTTGGCATCTTCGGCATCTGAATCTGGAGGAGACCCAGACGATGATGAGAGAAAGACAATGGAACCAGCTGAAGAAGGGGTATTGGAGATCGGCAGTTGCTCGGAAGATGAGACCAGTTCACTGAGCGGACTGTTTCACTGGCAGATGGAGGATTATGAAGTCTTCCACCCGGATTGCCACATGCTGCAGGTCAAGGAGGGGGAAGTAGAAAAAGATAATGGCTCGACCAGTGAAACATTTTCGGAAGATAATGGCTCGACCAGTGAAACATTTTCGGCCGAGAACGGAGAGTACAAAGAAAGAGTATCAACACTGGACGATATGCCAGTCCACAAGTTTGAACAGGTACGAGATGAAAAAATTGTGTTGGAATTAAAAAATGGAAAGTATGAAAAAATTAAAAAATTAGAAAAAGAGAAAAGAGATGAAGAGAGAGAAAAAAGAGATGAAAGGGAAAATGGAAAAGAAGAGAGAAGAGAGGAGAGAGAAAAAGAACGGAAGTCGGAAAAAATAAAAATAAATAGAAAAAAAGCTATGGAAATAAAAGAAAATAACAGAGTAAGTAAGGAGGACCAAGGCGTATGGGAAGAAAAAGAAAAAGAAGAGAAAATTAAAAGAAACAAAAGAGAAGTCGGAAAAGAAAGCAAACGAAGGGAGAATAAATTAAATAATAAATTAAATAAGTCGGCCATCAGGAGAAATATTAAATTAAGTAAAGTGAGGCAGATTAAAATACACGCCTGGAGAATTAAAAAACCCGTACGGCCAAAAGGGAAATTGAGTGAGGAAAGTAAAAGACGAAAGATTAAAGGAAAGAAGATTAAAATATGTCAAAACCCGAAGAGGAAGCAAGGCGTACGGCCAAGGGTGAAGGAAAGTAAGGAAAAAAATAAAATAAATATAAAACCCCACATCGTACGGCCAATTGAAATAGCCACAAGTCGGCGACAGGAGCACAGAGAAGACGAAGGGAGGACGAATCCGCACAAGTTTATAAGTTGGCGAGGCGTACGGAGAACAGAGAAGGAGAACGTACGGCTTCAGAGAACAGAGAAGGAAGCTGTACGGCAGCTAAGATTTCACACTCAGCACAATCCGCCAGAAGGGGAAATTGTACGGCGTCTGAAGGATTTCAAGGACGTACGGGGTTCTATTTACCAGACAGCACACCAGAGGTTAAAGCCTGTGGAGGACGTACGACATTCACCACTCGTACGGCGCTCAGAATTTGGCATCGTACGGCATCCAAGAGACCTCCAAACCGTACGGTATTGTCACCTTTTCCAGTATTCATTTTATTTGCCTGTGGAAATCGTACGGCCTTTGCAAATTGAGAAGTTGTCAGTAGAAACCGTACGGCCCTTGCCTCTGAAAAAATTTGTCAAGTCTTGCATCGTACGGCTCTTCCACAGTAAAATTGGTGCCAGAATTGAAACCGTACGGCATTTTAGCCTCAGAGAAATCTGTGCGACATTAACACTCCAGAGAAGTCCGTACGGCATCAATTGCCTCAAAGAGGACCGTACGGCATTAGCACCACAGGGAAATCCGTACGACGTCAATTGCCTCAGAGAAATCCGTACGGCATTAGCTCCACAGGAAAATCTGTACGGCATCAGTTGCCTCAAGAAAATTCGTACGGCATCAGCATTACAGGGGGATTCGTACGGCATCAGCTGTATCAGGAAATTCCGTACGGCATCGGCACTGCAGAGGAATCCGTACGGCATCATCTGTTCAGATTCAGAATATTGTCAAACCGTACGGCCTCAGGGTTTCACAGCCGTACGACCATTCATCCAAACCGTACGGCCTTGGCAGATCATTCGGCAGTTCGACAGTCTCCCTCGGCAGTTCGGCAATTTTCGGCAGTTCGGCAGTTTCTGGCACGTCGGCAGTTCTCACCGGCAGTTCGGCAGTTTTTGGCACTTCGGCAGTTTTCACCGACAGTTCGACAGTTTTTGGCAATTCGGCAGTTCTCACCGGCAGTTCGGCAGTTTTCATAGTTTCGGCAGTCTCGAGGGTTATAAAGTCGGTTGGAATCGCCGAACTGACAGGAAAATGGACAAGGGCAAGAAGGCGATGCAGTACCAGCCAAAGGTAGCCTCGGCTGCGAAGAGAAAAAAGATGGAGGCCGATGACACGATAACATGGGAGAACCTGACCGGCAACAAGTGCAAGCAATGGTGGCGAAGCGCTCCCGACGACCACTCTCTGAAGGTTGCGCTTCGACACGCTCGGGTGGACAAGGCTGTGCTCGTGCCCTTTTTCAGTTCTCGGGAGTTCGAGCCTTGGCTGAAGGCGATGGCGGAGAACTACTGCAGGCATACGCACAAGTCCGTCATTGATTATAGAGGTTGCCAAGTGACAGTTTCATTCTGGCCTCAGGACTTTGAGCGGGTGTTCGGCGTCCCAGCTTCGGGAATAGGGGTTAATAAACCCAAGAAAATGACGCAGGAACACAAAGAACTGCTGGTTAAGCAAGTGTGCCAAAGCGACTTGTCAGCCGAAGAACAGCGTACCATATGGAATACTGGCAATCGAGGCCTCCGGAAGAGTCACCTAGCAACAGCAGAATGGAAATGTTTGCTTGACCTGATGAAGTGCCGACTCACAGGGGCGAGCCGAGCGTCAGACATTGCCTTATGGCAGGTGGATTTCATGGTCGGACTTCGGGTTGGCCGAGTATACAACTGGGCGAGGCTACTCACAGAGCGGATACGGGATTTTCTAGCGCAGAGGCATAAGGCCTTCTATATGACTCAGCACGCCATAGCTCTCTTGTTGGATGCCGTGCACACACAGGTGCCCGAGGGCAATTGGGGTCGGTTGCGGCCACTCACTCACCTGGACCCAGGATGGCCTACCGTATTCTACTGGTCAGAACTGGAAGCAAAGCAAGCAGGCGAGGGCATAGCCTCGGGGAAAAAGAGGAAACGGAAGGAGACATCGGTGGCAGAGGAAACATCAGAGGAGGAGGCCTCGGAGGAGAGCGATGCATCTGACAGAGAGGAACCTATCGACTTATCTTCCTCGCCATCGGAGTCGAGTCCACCGGCCGATGAGGAGGTGTCTGTTGCCATCGGGGGTCAGGAGGCAGGCGAGATTGACATACCAGTATTGCAGCCGGCAGGATTCACTCTTCCGGCACCGCCAGCCAGCCAGAGTACACACTCAGTCACGTTTACCCTCCCTGCTGCGCCAGTTGGAGCCGGGCGGATGTTGAGGGTAGCCGCTTCACTACCGAGAGCATCTCCAGGGTGGGCACCTCTCGCCACCACATCACAGGGGGCACTCACTGTATCGGCGGCAGGTTCCACTGCCTCGGTTGAGATACTGCCAGCGGTTTGTTCTCTTACACCACCGTCAGTGTCGGCAGCGACAGGAGTGGCCACCTCGGCAGCAGGAGGAGCTGGGGGAATGACCGAGGCCACTGAGGAGATGACTCCAGCCTCAGGAGCACCCGGGGTAGCACAGATCGACAGTTGGCTGGGATCGGTGGGCCTCACCTTGGACGTGGCCGAGCAGCCAGACCAGCAGGAGAAGAGTCCCTCGGAGGGACAAGGGGACGAGAAGGGGCCGATCATTCACACCCAGCAAAGTGAGACGGCCAGGATCGGCGAGGACACACTTATACACCCGGAGGCGAGCATAGCAGAGGCACCAGAGACAGCCATTCAGGAGCCTCAGCCGGTAGGCAGGGAACCGCCCCAAGAGGAGACAGAACATGGTATACCTTCTGATGACGAGGAGAACGAGGAGGGTGCTTCCACAGAGGGCTTTGTCGTGGAAATGTCACAGCCGCCCGTCGGACCCACTAGGCACGGTACAGAGATATGTGGAGGAGCTCGAGCACATGGGCAGATTGATGATCCGTGTGGGACAGGTTTCCAGGGACCTGAGGATTGGCCGATCGCCTCTGGTAGGCCAGGAGGTTCACCGCATTCGAGGATTTGTGCAGATGGGGTGTGAGGCGGAGTTTGCACGGATATTTGGCGAGGGGTGGCCAGCAGGAGAGACTCCTGCCATGATGAGAGCCTGGCGGGGTCGGCCACCGAGGCTAGTAGGACGGGATGCAGGCGTCTTGGAGAGTCTATACTACATTGAGCTTGCCTTCCGAGATGTTTTTCTTTTGATGAAGCGCCAAAGATTTTCCACCGATGTAGCAGTATCTCGCCGAGTGGATGCCTATAGACTTCTTCAGCGGGTCAAGGATGAGTCTGCTGCGACCATCAAGAGTATTCAGGATAACTTGACTGAACAATCTCAGCTTGCCAGTGACAGGGGAGCCCGATTGGACATCTTGGAGCCTCGGGTGGCAGCCTTGGAGGAGGAGGCACAACAGAAAGAGGCAGAATGGCAGCAGAGAATGAGAGCATTGGAGGACCAGTTGGCTGCGAAAGAGGTAGAATTGGCGGCCAAGAAGGCCGAAGCAGAGCAGGCAAAGAGCCAACTGATGGAGGCAGCCCGGATGGTGAAGGCGGCAAGGGAGAGGGAGATCCTGGCAGATCGGCAGCCAGACACGCACAGAGGAGCCGAGGCGTTCCAGAGCAGAGTATCTTCCACCACCTCGACGTCATTTGCATCCAGACGACCTTCCCCTACTTCTCGCAAGAATCTTATCTTGTCAGATGTATGCGTTCGTCTGAAGACTTACTCCTTTTGGGGATGATGTTAGCTCTGATAGTTTACTTTGTTGTCGGTCGTAGTCGGCCTCGGTCGTAGTCGGCCAATTGTCAAATAAAACAATAGTTAGTAAAAAATAATAATGTCATGTAATGTCATGTACTTTCGGGAAAATATGTTTAGATTAATGTTAATGTAATGTTGTTATGAAACGTCGTGTCGGTTGGTTGTCTAACCACCGCCGAGCGTTATATGTAGTCGGGTGGATGTAGTCGGGAAATAATAATAAATGAGTTTTGTTGCCGATGGTTATACTGTAAGCATTGTGATACTCTTTGTACATGATATTCCTGAGAATGAATAAAGTTTCTGGCATTTCATTATGATATCTTCAGTTTACTGCTATTCCTATGTTCTGTTTATTACAAGTTTGCCAGTAGCACGTAGAGTTTGAATCCCATTCCGTAGGGCAAATGTAAATAAATTATTAAAATGTTAAAATATTTAATTTATTTCCAACCCGTTCGTTTTTTGACCTATGGCTATTTTAATTTCTCTTTTTTTTCTTTGGCTAAATGTTTATTTTCCAAATTTATTTCAATTTTCGTGTAGCCAAGCTGAAATTTTAGCCATCTCGTCAATAAATGTTATGCCAGATCCTCATTTTCTTCTGCCATGGCGGACTTCAAATTGTGCCGGGCACATTTTCTCATGCCGAAATCAATTTTTCTCTTGCTTGGATGTTTTCTCTAGGCAAAGTATGTGTTTGGATGTCTTCTTTAGGCAAAATTCCATAATACGTAGACAAATCTTCATCCCTTTTAACCAGGGGCGGACTTTTTGCCTCTTTGCCATGTACATTCTCCTCTGTGCACTTAGCCAACTTCATAAATTTTGTCCTAGGCATCCATACTCAGGGGAATTTTCAATCTTTTCTCCCCTTCTTATGCTAGGCGGACTTCATCAAATTCTTTCCATATCCTAGGCGGACTTCATCAAGTTCTTTCCATCTTCCATCAAGGCACGACAGACTTTCTATCCTCCTTGACATTTTCCTTTCACACTATACCCTGGTCAAGATTCCTCCCTAAAAACCGCTAGAAGGTGGAGTGGCGTAATAAATGAGCACAAAATGCCGAACTCCTCCCTTTGACCACTATAGGCAATTAATGCCCACTATCCTTCCAGAAGATTCTCGTCCAGGAATGCGTTCCCACTGTTCTTCTCTTTGACCGCAAAATCAACAAATCTGGCCAACACTACTTCAACTTCCCGAACTGAAATGGACGAAGCAAGGTCGAGTTGAAACTCGAGGATGGTGATTGTCTGCTCCTACCGAATACAAGATTTTCTCTAGACTTCAATGGCTTCCTGAGTACTCTAAATGATGCTGGAGAAAGTGGAAATGTTCTCAAAATCAACTTGGACAAACGATCTCACTTCAAAAAAGAAAGGATGCAATCTGCCCTTCAAGCCATCAAATGTCACCTCCTTAGGAGTTAGTTGTTTTGTGAACTGTTGTGACCTTTTCACACATCGCCCCATTGCAAATAGGGACCCCCTAATGTTTGCTTTATTTGGGTCTTTTGGCTTGATTTTGGTTTGTTTTCCTATTGTCTCTCTTTGTTCCATCTGTCTTTCCGAGGATGTGCTCCTCTTTGAGCTTAAACTGGAAATTTTGGCTAAGTCTGAGAAATTAGGATTTTCTTTCTTCATGCCAGTTTGAAGTTAATTCGAGTAAGCAAATTGAAGTTTGAGCTTGACACTGCGTTCGGAACACTTTGAGCTGCCTGCTTGCAAATTTTGAGTTGAATCTAACCACTTGCTATTTTTGGCAGTCCGGGCTTCGGAAGCTAATTTTAGGGTTTGCATGTGTGCTTTTTCAATGTATGTCTGGAGAACCTTTCTGGGTTTTTCGAGACCTTCGCGGTGATATAACATGCAAGATGAGATGATAACTTTCAGCAGTGCTGCCTTTGGAGGTTGTTTTTAGGGTTTGCATGTTGGAGTCTTCAACGCATGCCTGAATATTCTTTGTGGGTTTTTTAGGAGCTTCGCAGTGATGTAACATGCAAGCTGGGGTTTGGACCTTTTAGCAGTGCTGCTTTGGAGGTTGTTTTTAGGGTTTGCATGCAGGATTTTTCGATGCATGTCAGGTTATTCTTTATGGGTTATTCAAGAGCTACGCAACGAGGTAACATGCAAACAGGGTTGATCACTTTTCAGGAACTTTCTATCTTTAGCCAGTGGTCGCATTTTGACCAATTTGCTGGGTTTTTCTGGGTTTTTTGAGATCTCTCAGGCAGTGTGACATGCAAACGCACCCAGCAGCTGGTTAGTCACCTTTTCAGACACTTACTATTTTTAGCAGGATCGTTCCGACAGCTCCCCAGCACTTCAGTATCATGAACAGAGCAATATGCAACATAAAAAGGGTCTAACGGTGGTCATTTGAGGCGCATGCAAGTCAAATTAGGGTTTCCAGCTTCGAGACTCAAAATGAGGAGTAAAATGCCTGAATCTTCGAAAAACGATGTATCCCATTGCGATCAGTATCTTTCAAGGAGTCCACTCATAAAATTTGAACGCAATCCGAGTACTTGCTATTTATAGTAAGTCACCTTCAGAAACAAGCTATAAATAGCAGGTCAGCACGAAGCTCCGGTGTGAACAGGACAGACAGGTTACGAGGACCCCATGGAGCAAATTTCACGTCAAACAAAGTTGTAGAAGTTCTAAAATCAAGCAGTTACTATAAATAGCAGGTCAACACAGGTGACAGGTGTGAACACAACAGTTACATCACAAAGGTCAAGTTGAGCAAAAATCAGGTCTTGAAAATGCTAAAAATTTATGGAAATCACAGGAGCTCCATAATTTACTAAAAATAGGAAGCTAGGCAGGAGGCATAAAAAATTTTCTAAGTATCTAAAACTTGAATCCTCAGGCTCCAAATGCGCCTAGGGTTTAAGAGGTTGGTGAAAATCTTTCAAAGTCTGAAACTTGAAGCTCACCCACCAATATGCGCCCAGGCTGAGAATAGAGGAGTCAAAATTGTGCTAAGTATTTGAAAATGGAAGTAGCATACATCAAATGCGCCCAAAGGAGAAGTGGGACACAAAATTTTGCTAAGGCAATCAAAATGGAAGCTTGGCCTCCTAAATGCGCCCAAGCTTGTGAAGGTACAAGAAAAAGTTTCTAAGGATGGAAAAATAGAAGTAGAGGACCTGAAATGCGCCCAAGCCCTAAAGGGAAAAATATTCTAAGGCAGGAGGGAGATGAGTGAGAATACACCCCTCTAAATATGCCCAGGGAGGAGGAAGCTTAAGAAAATGCCTAAGGCATTGAGTATGAGAACACCAAGGGCAATATGCGCCCTAGGAAAAGAGGTGAAATACGCTCACAAGGAAGAGATGAAATTTGTCTAAGGCATGAAGAATTTGAAGAGGAAGTGAAAGTGTAACGTTCCTAAAATCACACTTACCAATTATAAACCTTAATCTCCAAACTAATTTACTAGGATAAAATTATTATAAAATTGTGCGGGAAAAGAGGAATAATTCAATTTTTACTTTCATCACTATATTTATATGGAATAACAAACATCCATGAATCAAGTGTATCAAAACAAGGTTATGCAATTATGAGATTTAGCCATATAGGCTTACAAGGCTTACACATGAATGATCATTTCATCAACACATGTAAATTCAAATACTATAATGCAAATTTAAGGAAATAACAAGATCATAAATGCACCCACAAAGAAACCATAGCACAAAGATTTCATGAGTGGAAAACCCTCGTAAGGTGAAAAACCCTCGTAGGGGTGAAAAACCACTCGTAAAAGTGCCTCATTGGCTTAATGAAATGCTTTTCTAGAAGTGTCTTACTGACTACAAAGTTTCAATAGTTACAAGATGTCTCACGGACATTCACACTATCTCATAGACATGATCATTCATTACATATTTCTATATCACAAAGAACATATTGTAGTTCTTTTATGAGTTACACAAATCTACAAGTAACAATTTCAAGTTTTCCCAATGCATCATCCTTGCATAGAAAATTAAGGTAACACCCACACTATCATGAGTCGCTCCTAAGCAATTGCAAATAAGACAATTCTACTTCCCATGACCTCTCAAATATTACACAAGTACATTTACAAACATAACCAATTACATAGAGCTTCATGAAAATAGTCCTAGTCCTGTTAGAATGCACACACGCCTATGCAATTATAACCAGAATGTTTACTTATAAACTAAATGATTCAAAGGGTTTTATCAATAAGAAAATAATGCTATAAAAGAGTTAAGAAGGTATAGCTCATGTATGTATGAGAATACCTATAGAAGCTAGAGAATAGAAGAGTATTCGCTCTTATAAGTACACATAGTCCCTGCACATAGTTACTTATTCCTTTCAACCCACATATCAGAAGTATAATTAATATCTTCAACTATGTATTACTTCTTTTTCTAGTTGTGTTATTTATTAGAACAAGTTTAGAAATAGGTGTCCATCTCTCGTAACATTTGATGAGTATTTCTTCCATTTCATGTTAGCACTAATTATAACATGTAGATACATATGTTCACATTTGCTAAGAAATAGAAAGGGAAAGATGATAAGTAACATAAGCAACAGCTGCTACCCTCCTTATTGTATTCATTATAAAAAACAAAAGATCCAACAAACAATACTACACTTATTTCATCCAATAAATCTTTTATCTAATGAATAATGCATATTTTCACATAAGTTGCATAGAATTCAACATTTACACATTCAAGCCTTCTTTTAGAGAAACACACTGTATTTCCAAGTTCTCTAATTGATTTGCATAAGTAAGGTAATTAATAAAAGATACATCTACATCTGATTCTATTTTATTTTATTTTTTTATTTTCACCATGAACTCATTATAATCATACTACTACACCCCAATGAATAAAAGCAACTAGCAACTATAAGCATATGTGCTCATTTCTACTTGCGTACAAGAACCCAATAACTCATTTCTAATTTTAACAGTTTAAACTAAAGACTACAGATTTTTAGATAATCGAAAGAAATACTTTCAAATCAGAAATATATACATATATTTTTTTTACTTTAGAAGGTAATACTTGCCCATTTACTTATTTTGCATAAGTACTTATTCAGTAGTTAAAACAGAAATATACTACTCTAAATCAGCTCTCTGTAACTATTCTTTTTAAAATTTAATTCAAGCCCTTACATATAATGTATATATTAATTTATAATTATATACAAAAACAGAAAATCATATATTTGCAACTGAAGTATTCTCATATTTATTTCCAACTATAAGCATACATTATTATATATATTTTCAGATAGTTTCATTTCCAGATAAAATAAAGTAAACATCCACAACAATATAAACATATTCCTTTAACACTATGTTACGTGAATAACACCTCTGGAGTAAGAGTTGATAATGATTAGCCATGCACACTACGCAATGAGTGCTCTTCAAATTAGGAGGGAAGCCCTCGTTGTGCTTGGATAAAAGTATAATTTAATGGAAATAAACTAAACTAAATCCTCACTTTTGTTTGTCGAGTACAAGGCTTTCTTGAAAACTATAATGCTGCAGCTGAGTATCCTGGTTTTGCAGACTATCAACTAACTAAACTTAATTACTTAAATTCTATCCAGCTTCCTCAAGAAAACAGAGCATGAGGAAACAGAGCAAGGTTCGACTATCAGACGATAAACGAGTGTAGATTCTCAACTTGAAGGCAAGGTGGCACATCTATCAGCTCAATCTAAACACGCTTATTGGTAACAACATCACACGATAAACTTAATACGGATTCTCTACTTGAAGGCAAGGTGGCACAACTATTATCTCAATTCGAATAAGTTTATTGTTCACAACAACACACGATAAACAAGTGCAGATTCTCTACTTGAAGGCAAGATGGGCACAACTATCATCTCAATCTGAACAAGTTTATTGAATACAAAACAGATTTGATCTAACTATGGAAAGAATTCACCATTGCGATTGCATGAAACCCTATGTGGCATAACAATTTATCATAATAGTAAAGACGCATGAACAAATACCAAAAGAGCAATATTGAAGGCAAGGTAGGCACAGCATATATTTCTCTCTCGTGCAAAAGTTATTTACAAATGAGCAAAAGCTCTTATTATATAGACATCGAAAGGTGTAGGGAACCCTAAAATCACCTCGAGTCAACTATAGTCTTGCAATGCATTCAAGATTTATTACTAAACCCTAATGAAATAAACTATACAGTTAACTGGAAAGCTACCATCAGTTAACCGATACATTTAACCTAAATGGACCATGTGCAAGCATGCACGTCCTTATTTAAAGCAAAGTTAACTGGACACTACCTTCAGTTAACTGGAAACCCTAACCCTAACTCCTGTGATGATAATTCCAAGGACGAGATAAGCATGTGTTAAGTCAGCAAGTAAACTCAAGACTGAAAGTCGAGTTAATTGCTGCTCATGACTCAACCCTCGAAATTAACTGCAGGTTCCAACTGGCATATCACTCCATGTCATCTTGGTCTAACACTTCGACCAAGAA
>VDFB02133726.1:0-67922 GCA_007258455.2 Sequoia sempervirens | reverse complement strand
CCAAAGGACACCATTTCATACAATGCCGACAACGTAGTGAATGGGGACACTTTGAGAGAGACTGTTAGGATAAGTAAGACAAAGTTCAATTATTGTGCAAATGGTGTGGACCTAGAAACCACTATGACACTAGATGTCCAAAGAAAAAGGTTAGTGTGAACATGATTGATGTAAGGCATAATGAAGTATTGGCCATTACTTGTGCCCAAGCAAAGAAGGCTGTGTATCCGGACCCATGTACAGAAAAAAGAAAGACTTCGTGAAGCAAGGGCCAAAGTGGAGAATGCTATGGACAATGAACGACACCACTTAAATGCAAATGCAAGTACGGTAACAAACCAATTACAATCTGTAAAATCCCTTCCAAGATGTATAGAGATTTTTCGATTGTTCAGTTTGATAGATGTTCCATTTTATCAAACTCAGCTCATTACATTGCATTTATAATAATAAAACTTCAAAATGAAATGCTTACACAAATCTGATAATCAAACTTCTACATTTCATTTCTTTTACATTTGATTGAATATGATATTATAAGAACAGAGATAAGCTTCAGACTTGTACAGTTTCAGACTGAGCGTAAATACTGAGTAGATATATAAGTTTTTGACCTCAGAAATGTACAACAGTAAGAAAGAGTTTGCAAAATACCAACTGATTGATAACAACAATTAAGAAGGTCTAAACTAATGTATCTCAGACTTGGTAAATGGTACGCCAGGGTCAAATATGCATACTCAGCTCCATGCCAGGGGTATATAAGGCTGAACAATCTCCACGCTTCAGCATGTAAACCTTCAATGACTCCCTCACAAGCCACCTTAGACGGAATGATGTAGCCACCTTATTTGATTGTATGCAAGTGACAAAGTTGGATATTACATCCCTCAACATGAATTACCCTCACTTGAAATCCAAAATAAACATGAAGCCTTAATGATAAAGGTGATCATTAATGAAACTAGAGTTAGACGTACTCTCATAGACAATGGAGCGGGTCTAATGTTTGTAGCATTGACCTCCTCGATAAAATTGGTGTGGTATAGAACCCACTGATGTTAATATTCGTGGCTTTTGACAATGTTAATAAGCAATCATTAGGAACGATCACACTACCCATTGAGGTTGGGCCCGTAGTTTTGCCTACTCCTATCCATATCATGCTAGGCCCTCTTTCGTACAACCTTCTCCTAGGTAGACCGTGGATTCATGCCATGAAGGGAGTCTTGTCTACTCTCCACCGTGAGATGAAGTATGAATATAATAACAAGATATACATGGTTAAAGCAGATGAACGGAGTTATAATTCACAAGTACAACATGATCATAACATGTAAAATACCCTTCCAGATGTATGTAGTTTTTGTGATAGTTTTCAGTTTGATAGATGTTCCATTTTATCAAACATTGCTCAATACATAACATGGATTTAGCTGAGTAACACTATAAAATGCATGCAAGGATACAATAACTGAAAATCACTATTTTCCTAAGCTGCCTAACCGGCACGGTACGGGTAATGGTATGGGTATAGCACGCTAGCACGGCATTTTTTTTTTTGGGTGGGTACGTCCGTACATAAAACATATAAAAATCATAGATATAGACATATTTGCAGCCTAGAAAGTAAAAACAAGAATTAAATTTAGAATACCACATATCATGCATATGCTAAACAGTTGTTAGAACTACCATAAATATAACAAATCTGAAATACAATTATACTAAATTAATTTGATATCAATTTTTCAAAACTTGAATGTTACGATAGGTATATAATTATATTGAATTCATTGTTCATCGGTTCAACATTCAAAACAAAGTAATACAATTAACAATAGGCATCATATGGCTCATCAGGAAGATTAAGATCAACATCATCATTGACATTAGATGATATAGGTAAATAAGTAGAACCACATGCAGCCCCACTAGCACTCTCATTGGAAGCATGCTGGGTATCCGACTCCACAGAAAGTAAAGATTGTGTGGCAGCTGAAAAATCCAAATCAGTTCGCTTTGGATCTACATCCCACAACCTCGTGCCTCCTTCCTTATACTCATTCTTTTTATGAGTAAGAAGGCGCAAGTTGGAATGCACATAAACAAGCTCTTCCGCCTTACTTGCTGCCAATCGGTTGCGTTTCACTGAGTGGATAAAGGAGTATGTACTCCAATTTCGCTCAGCTGAAGAGGAACTAGCAACCTATTGAAACAAAGTGAGAGGAACTTACAATTATAAAATTGTAAATCAAGCTTTAAATTTGAAGTTAACCATTTTATTATTTTTAAAATAGTAAACAATATAAATTTAGAGAGTGCAATAAAACTAAGTAACTTACTTGCGATAAAACTTTGATCGCAAGAGCTTGGAGATGTGGTGTTGTAAAGCCATTGATATACCACCAAGAATGAGCATCCATCCTATACTTGTCAATTGAAGCACCAATACTTTGATTTTCGCCGGCTACAAAATCAGCAAACTCAGCTCTAACTAAATACTCCGTTTCTTGATCGGGGAAGAGTCTACTAAGTGCTGTCCTACACCCAACACCAACTTCTAGATCTGAATATGGTTGCACTCTTGATGGCAAAGCAAGAATCTCATCACTATAAAACTTGGGAGTCAATGCAAATGCAAGAAGATGTAGTGGGGTGGTCATTTTGTTCCACCGCTCAACACAAATTGTTTGCACCTCTTTGAAGAAAGTTTCTTCGGGATCTTGCTCTTTTTCGTTGATGACAATTTTCATTTGCTCGATCATTGTATCAATGCCATCATATACCTCTCCCAAACATGGCTTATCCATGTCAGTAAAACGGATCATACTCATGATGGGCTCAGTGAATCTAAGAAGATATTTTGCTCGTTCCCACCAAGTGTCATCTAGGATCATCCGTTTTACATTTGTTGCCCTTTCAGTATTGGATTGCCTCCATAGGGACCAACTTTGACTGATAACCATGCTAGAAAGTGCCCCTCGCACCTTCACAAGTCGCCTCAAGACAATCGTGTTTGATGCAAATCTGGTTTCGGCAACCTATTCAAAAATTTAAAATTAAAATTAAAATATAAAGAAGGCATTCTTGAGTTTAAAAAATAAATTAGTAATTAGTAATTACTAAAGTGAAATGTAAAATTTAAAAGTTGAAGTGTTTCAATTACCTTCAACAACTCCAACACTGAAAATGATCTAAAAATGGCCTGTGACATTTGATGGTTTGTGATGAACATTTGGATCTCTTCAGCTTCAGCATACATTTGTTTGATCCAATTTATTTTCGCACCCAACTTTTGTAGCATGAGGTTGAGAGAGTGAATAGCACAAGGTGTCCAAAATATGTGCTCAAATTGTGTCTCAATCAACATACTTGCAGCTCTACAATTCTTTGCGTTGTCTGTTATTACTTGGACAACATTTTCAGGACCCACATCCTGAATGCACTGTATAAGGATGCTAGCAATAAATTGTGCATGCTTCACTTGTCCTTCACAATCCACGACTTTCAAAAACATTGCCCCTTTAGGGCACACTGCAATCACATTGATTAATGGCCGGTTTTTGGCATCCTTCCATCCATCAGAAACAATTGACACCCCTGTTTTTTTCCATGAATTTCTAATGGGAGCCAATGCATTGTTTATGCCTTTTACCTCCTTTGCTAGTAAGGTGGTACGCACCTTCTCATAACCTGGCCCTGTGTAACCTTGTGGACAGTCACTTGCCTTTCTCAACATATCCTGCCAATATGGTGATCTTACAACATTAAATGCCAAACCATTTGCATATAGACATCTTGCAACGGCTTGATCTGCAAGCTCTCTAGCTTCAAGCTTAAATGTTTTTTCTAATGGCCCCTTACTTCTCTTCACACCAACAGGATCTTCACTTCTACCCAAAATTGGGTGGCTCTCTACAACATCAGCAAAGTCACTATGTGTTGGAGAAGGAGGAGGCCTCTTTGATCCCCTTCCACTTCCTCTTCCTCTCAACAAAGGATGGTTTGTGGCACGACCAAGTCTTGCATCTGCTTCCTCTTGCTCTTTAATATATGCTGCTACTTTGTCAGGATGTAACTCTTTACCATTTTCATACTGCAATTCCTTGTTTAGGAATGGCACATAAATGGCATTTCACACGACTGTATGAGCTAGTATACTGAACTTGACAATGATTGCATATCCAAACAAATGTTCCTCCCCCTTTCACTTGTTGTATCATTTGCACATGTTTCCATAAAGGTGAATTTGGGTTGGTTTTAAAGGTGGGTCGAGCAGTAGAAGTAGAACTAGTTGCCATTATGCAGCTACAAAAAATTAAAAAAACAATTATTGAATAATAAATGTTAAATAGTAAACTGCAATTAGTAAGACTACTATCAATATATTTAAATTTGAATTTCGATTACTCTTCTATAATTTACAATTTTAAATTTTTAAGTCTAGTATATTAAATTTGATTATATTAATTTATTAATAATGTAATATATTATTATTTATTATTAATATAAATTAAATTAAATAATAAGTAATAACTAAAATATAGATATTAATAATTAAAATAATAAATAAAGACTTAGAATTATTAAGTTATTAATATTTTAATAATAAATAATTCTTAATAGACAAACATTATAAACAAATATATATAATCAACATTACATAATTTATATTTTAATTTTATAATCTATAATCTATATAATTTTAATTCTATAATCTATAATTTATATTTTCAACATTCTATAATTCTATAATTTATATATATAAACAAAACTATAATCTATATAATTTTAATTCTTTAATCTTTGATTTATTAACATTACAAACATTATAAACAAATATAAATGAAAAAAAAATCCAAAAACCTGGAGTTTTTGCGGGCGCGTCAATGGAGACCAAGATATTTAGCGTTGCTTGCAACCACGCCTCACGCGTTCCTTGCCTTCCTGCAACCAGTGGCGACACACCTGCGACTGTCTGCAGAAGCCAACAAACAATGAAGGTACAAATAAAATTGGCCGCCTTAGGTTTTTCGCTCAGAAGGAGAAAACAAAAAAACGGTAGCTGAAGACAAGAAATGAATGATTTAGGGTTTATCCGGGTTCCATTTCATTCGAAAAAGATGCAAAAAGGTTTTGATTTTTGCGCCAAACACCTTGAAAGCCCCGCAAAAAACGCCACGTCATTTTGAAAATGTTTAGATTCGCCAAAAAATCGTGATCTGTTTCAGACGTCAAAAAATCCGACTCCTGGTCGCTTCCGCAAGGATTCCAGGATGTATCCGTTTCAATATGTCCCATACCTGGATACGGCAGGTAAAATTGTCGATTCCGGTAAATTAGTACATATCTATAAACATACATAGGATGCCAAGTTTGCATGCATATACACACATAGACATATTTATACACACACAAACATGCCAAGTTTATGGGTTTTTTCACGAGCTACTGGCGATTACTCGATAACTTGATGAGAGAAAACCCATTTGCATACTGCCCGTGAGTAAAAGCAGAAATTACTCGGCATGCAAATTTTTTGGAGATTACTCGGCTAATTGGAGAGTAATCGGAGAGTATGCAAACTATGTGTATTGTATTTATGTATGTAATGTCCCCACTCTAGTCATTCTCAATAGCAGATGGGTTGGCCTATTATTTGGACCCTCGTAGGCTAACAGGTATGGATAGGGGGTCTTAGTGGCAGATAATGGTGGATATTGGCATTTCCACCCCTTCAGTTCAGTGTGGGGCTCAGTGCAGGCCTTTGCAGTTCAGTGTTCGCCAGCTTCAGACAACACGTCAAAACACTAAGAATTGAGGGAGATATTAATATTTAAGTGGTTATCTCATTTAATATTATAAAGTTATAATTTGACTTTATAATAATTAAAAGCCACTTTAAATATTATAAAAGTGAGATGACTTAAATTTATAAAGTGAAATTAAATCACTTAAGTCATAAAAAAGGTACGCCCAATTGATAAATTAAATTAAAGACTATTGAAAGTGACTTTAATACATTCAAATGTATTTTAAATGCCAAAAAGTTGTGACTTCTTGGAATGCGTGTCTTTTGGGGATATAAGGAGAAAAGAAGGAAATTCAACCTCATTCTTGATGATCATTTGAAATTGCTTCTTTTACTTCTCTATGCATTTGTCTGAGACAAGGGTTATAGTGATTTTCTGCCATTGGAGAACGGGAAATCTTCAGTGCTTTGCAAACTTGAAGCTGTGAAAGACTAGCTGAATCTTTTCTACAGGGATGGCTTCATTTCAGGAGTCTATTTGAGCTTCACCAGAGATTGTATGTTTAGCATTTCTTTAGTTTTCAATAAAGGAGAGGGTTTGTTCTTCAGGACGCCATCTTTCCTCATCAGTCAGCTTCAATAAGGAGGCTGTACCATTTCTTTAGAGGTCCGTACTTCTCCTTGGAAGGTGTGTATCATTCTGGAAAAGGCGTGTTTATGTGGGTAAAACACCTTTCTTTTGGGATTTCTCTTGCTACCATCTTGGATGGCTAGTTCAACCATTGCCTCTGATCCAGTTTCTACTTGGGAGAAATCCAATTCTAGAGGTGGATGTTGCTTTCCACTAGTTTCAACATTTCTTGCTTAGCATGTACAGATCTGCTTTATTTAATTAATCTGGAGGTTTCCGGGTATGTCTATTGTTTACAATCTATCTGTAGCAGTTGCTTAATACTTAATACAATGGCAGTTTCCATATTATTGCTTTGATTTAAGTTTTAGCACCAATTTATGCTTGGCGCACTCATATATTTCTTGTTTAAAATTCATCAAAACCTTCAAAAACACAAAACAAATCAGTTTAAGCATCAGTGGTTGAGTTGGAGCCAACTGGGCTCTTCACAATGTATTTGTATTTCAATGCTTAGTAATTTTAGTGTTCCATTTCGGAGACATAACACACATGCAAGAAGGGGACATTACAGATCAAACCTACATTATCCAAAAAAAAATGGCAAGTTGAGGCCACAAAAATATTATTTAGTCTCATTCATTTAGGAGTCTTATGACATTGTGAGGCAAGAAAAGAGAGGTGGCCAATGTTGAGGGCCTACAAGATAACCCATAAAGTGACAAATGAGCATATGTTGTTTCAATTGATGTATAGTTAGGAAGCCTTTTTACCATTGGTGTATTTGGTGTCAAGTATACCAATAGCAGCAGAAAATGAGCTCAAAGATTAGGGAAAAAAATAGATTTGAACAAGCTGGATTGAAGAAGGAATATAGCACAGTAGCGAATTGAAGTTACATGGTGGAGAAGTTTTTTGGCACCATAAGGACCTAGGAAGAACGAACTTTGATCCCAATGCCCCAATGATTTTGTTTAATCACTATTATGAAACAAAAATGAGAAAGTGTGCAATAATGTACGTAGGCCCATTCAAAATTCACAAAATTGTTGATAACCGATTGGTTAGAATATAAATCTTGGACAAAAAAAAATGCAGAGACGAAGCGGATAAGATTAAGCTAAAAATTTACTACATACGAACCCCACCATTGATCAATATGCTTCACATCAAGGACTTGCCAAAAAGAAAAGTAAATATAAGAACATTGGCTAAGCATGAAGAGGGCATAATCATTAAAGGAAAAAAGGCGTCTTAATCAAAAAGTTATGTCAAAAAAGCAGTTAAGAAATGAAGAAAAACCTAGAGTAGAATACAATTTTATGGCCATAACTCCTTTAAAATGAACCTAGTGTACCCACATCAAACATTCCAAAAGAAATTAGTGAGAAGAGCTTAAAAGATAGAATTTATAGAAAGAACATATAAAGCCATTCATTCCAAAGGCATCCTTCGTCATTCAAAGCATTCAAAACAAATTCCAAACCAAACAAAAATGTAAATGGTAGAAAGGGTATTCATTCTAGATGAAAATACATAAATCCTTAACAACATCGGGATGTCATATTAGCAATAGACCTTCAAGAAATTGCTTGAACAATACTACAAATCCCAAGAAGGTAAACAAGTAGGCTATAAGCAGATAATTTAGCCCTATGGATAGTAGAAGACGAGTTGTATCAAGTTGTAGACGACTTCCACATCCCTCTCATTTATGTGATAAGCTCGAAGCTGCTATCTCCTATTCATCCCCAAAGCTATTTAGAGAAATAATCAAGGAAAAATCGAGGCACGTGGAGTGGGGAGTTTTCCCTTTGCCAAGTGTAGACATCCTTGGTTCAAATTTTTATTGGAAAATTGTGAGAAAAAGTGAAGAGTTGGGTGAAGTAGAGTGTTAATCAATGGATTTTCTATTAATATAGTTTGCTCAACGAGTAGGGATCATGTAGGCTTCAAAGCTTGGCTGACGCACAAATCCATATCCTTCAAACCTACCAAGATAGTAGGAGTTACTTTCAAATGAGGCTTTGAGGATTCTACCAAAACCCTAAAATCCAATGCAATTTAGTACAATGTTATTATTGCAAGTGACAATGTTTACTAGGAGTGCAAAAGCACTCTCAATCTCTTTCATACCTATGGGAACTTTTGCAAGCAAAAGATCTCTTAGCTTGATCCACTTTCCTCTCAAAATCTTAATTGATTGCTGCAATCTCTCTATTTCAACCTTTGAAAATGCATAGGATGGCTTAGAAATGGTGAACTCCATTTCATAAAAGGAGGTTGAATCTATGGATCTCACTTCCAACAAAGTTTTCTATGGAAAAGCTATGGACGTGCGAACAAAACATCTTTTTTTGGTAGATGTTCCACTTCTTCCCCCAAATGTGGTGTGCACACTCCTCATTGATGAGGAATGTATCAAGTTGTCAAAATCAGATGCTAGTAAAAAATCTTTAATCTGTAGATTTTTGGGAAAATGACCTTTAATCTTTAGTCTTAGAATCAATTCTTAAGTGGTTCTCATCTATTTAGACCAAAGTGGCCATTACTTATATTTATTTCCTAGAACGAGTCTTGTTTTGTATTTAGTTTCAATCTTTAAAGTATTAGAACTTTGATTGCCAAGGCAGACTATGGCTCTTTGGCAATTCTAGAGTCTTCATGAGCCAATGGAACCCTTTTTCAATGTAGACACAATCAAGTACAATAAAGTTCCTTTGTGGATTAGGTTATATAATCTTCCTCTAATCATGAGATCTCTAGTTTTAATTCACAAATTGGCAGAAAAAGAGGGAGAATTTGATAGATTCGGTTAAGATCTTTTCCCCCTTAAGCAAAGTTTTGTGACAGTTTGTTTATTTGGATCTAACAAAATCAATTTCTCATTTTGTTAAGATCTTGCGCTCTCATGTTTCATAGCTATAATTTATCAGTTATGAAAGGCTGACTCCCAGATACTTTCAATGTAGTTGTTTAGAGAACATGATGGCAGAGTGCTCTTGTTGATGTTAATAAGCAGTGTCAGAAGTATTCTTCCAGCAATCTCCTTATTTGCAATAAACTAAATAATAGCCCCAAGCTATTTAATTTATTAAGACTCAAGAGGCACAATTTTTGTAAAGACACATCTATTTGTTGAGCAAACAATTATAATGAAGAGACACGATTTTCTATCAAGGCCGACCTTGATACAAAGAGGCGCGAATTTCAAGAGAGACGTCTTCTTGTTAAGATGCAATTCTGGCTGACATGGTGCCTTGTAGAGTCATGTCCTCTCCTCTAGTTTGTATATATATTCGATGGCATTCTCATTGTTCACAATCAATATTCAAGTTCAGTTTGATACCATTCATTGAAGTCTAAGTGTGAATCATCTAGAAGTGAAAACGAATTCTATTGGAGAGTACATTGTTTGAGGCTGAGTTCTATCAGCATTATAGTTCTGTGTTGCATCACTCTTTGGTGCATGTTTTTGGGCCTGCATATCGGCCTCTTGTAAGGAGATCATTTTTGTGCCAATTCAATATATAAGTGATATATTGTTGCTGGGTTTTTCTCCCTCAAGAGGAGGGTTTTCCTAGGTTATCTGCTGTGTTATTGCATCTGATTTGAATTAATTTTCTGTGCATTAATCTGATCATTAAAATCTAACATGGCATCAGAGCGGGTTTGAGGAGATTGTGATCAAATTTATTCTTACAGTGATACTCTATTCTCTTTGTGATATTCCTTTGTCTATCCCTACATTAGTCAAGATGGTGAATGGTCTTAAGATTGAGGATAGACTTGAGGGAGCATCCAACTTCATATCAGGGAGATTTAGGATCATGCTTACCTTGCAAGAGAATTACTTGAGTGAGTTTGTGGAGTCCAATGTTCTTGAACCTGAGGAGGAAGAAGAGAAGTTGTAGTGGAAGAAGAAAGATATCAAGCCAATGAAAATGTTGGTTAATTCCGTTAAGGATCATATCATCCCTATTGTCTCTAAGTAGAAGACGGCAAGAGACATGTTTAAAACATTGGAAGAAATGTACCAAATCAACAATACCAGCCAGGCACTTGCACTGAAGCAACAACTACACCATGTGAAGATGGCGAAAGGAGAATTAGTGATTGCCTACTTCATGAGGATTTCAGATTTGAGAGATCAGCTCTTGATAATTGGTCATGTGGTTGACGACAAATACTTGACCATGCTTGCTCTCAATGGTCTTCCTTTGTCTTGGGAATCCTACATTCAAGGAATCAGTGCAAGATCAAAAATGCCTAAGTTTGATTGTCTAAGGGCAGACTGCATTCAAGAAGAATCAAGGTTGGCGGCTAGAGGTGTTGGTCAAAGTTCAAAGAATGAAGATATTCATGTTCTCGCCTCCCATGCTTCGAAGAAGAAAGGAAAAGATGGAAAGAAAGGGTTCTTCAAGAGGAATCGAGATAAGGGAAATGATGATGCTCCCACTTTCAAGAAGAAGAGAGACATGTCCAAGATCCAATGCTTTAGATGTGACAAGTATGGTCACTTTTCCAAGCATTGTCCATCCAGGCCTAAGCAACAGGCCACCATTGTAGATGTTGATGATGCCTGTCCCCAGAAGGACTCTTGTGAATACTTGTTCTATTCGGCATTGTCAAGCAATGTACCTACAAATACCAACACTTGGCTGATCGACAGTGGTGCTTCTCGACACATCACTGGATTTAAGGAGAATTTATCAAGTTTGGTGGAGAGAGATTCTTCCGAACAAGTCATTATCGGAGATGATGCTGGCTACTCCGTGAAAGGGATAGGGACCTCTACTCTTCATTTGGATTTCGGCGTTACACTTCAGTTGAGCAATGTTCTTTATGTTCCAAGAATCAAGCGCAATCTCATTTCCATTTTAGCCCTAGAAGATAAAGGATATCAAGTTGCCTTCTCCAAAGGAAAAATTCTTGTGTGGATGGAGAATTCCAATTTCAAGGATGCTCAAGTAATTGGTGTTAGACATGAAAGCCTCTATAGGCTATGTAAGCGTCCACTACAGGGTTTAATTCATGATTCTTCAAGCTTATGTGATCTTTGGCATCGAAGATTGGCTCACCTTCACTTCCTAGCCTTACCTATCATGGAGAAGATGGTCACGGGACTTCCTAATTTCAATCAGGAGCATGAAGGAACTTGCAAAGGATGTGCTATGGGTAAGAATTCAAAAGCTCCTTTCCATTGTAGAGAAAGTAGATCTAAGTGTATTTTAAACCTTATTCATTCTGATTTATGTGGACCTATGTCTGTTCCTTCTTCAAGTGGTTTCCTGTATTATGTTCTTTTTATTGATGACCACTCTAGAAAGACTTTGATTTATTTTTTGAAAACTAAAGAGTTTGAGGAAGTGTTAGAAAGGTTCAAGGAGTTCAAAGCTCTAGTAGAGAATTTTTCCGGTAAAAGAGTCAAGGTCCTCAGATTTGATAATGGAGGAGAATACACCTCTAGCAACTTGTGGAATTTTTGTGTTGATGCTAGGATCAAAAGGAAGTTTTGTGTCCCCTATAATCCTCAATAGAATGGTGTTGCAGAGAGAAAGAACAGGATGATCGTGGAAGCAACAAAAGCCATGATTCATGACCAAGATCTGCAAACCTTCTTATGGGCAGAAGCTTCTAGGACTGCAGTATATGTTCAGAATAGAAGTCCTCACAAGGTCTTGGAGAATATGACTCTAGAAGAAGCCTTTACAGGAAAGAAGCCAGAGGTTAGTCATTTAAGGATCTTTGGATGTCCTGTCTATGTTCATGTTCCAAAGGAAAAGAGAACAAAGTTGGAGCCTTCTGGCAAGAAGGGAATATTTGTGGGCTACAGTGAGACATCAAAAGCCTACAGGATATATGTTCCAGGTCAGAAATTGATTGAGATTAGTAGAGATGTCACATTCAAGGAAGATGTTGCATTTAGAAGATCCAAGGGAACTCATGTGGAGATTGACAATGATGAGTCCCCTCAGGATATGGAAGTTGACCATACTCCTGAGATTTAGAGGGAGACTTCAGAACCGAAGGAAGATGTTGATCCAGTTGAGCCCTTGGAACTTACTGATGGGCCTACTGATATAGTGATTAGAAGAAAGAGACCTCTTTGGGCTAGGCAAATGTAATGTCCCCTTTTCAAGCCTGACAGTTTCTGTGACCGTTAGCCTTTCCTTGGGAACCTGGAGGCTAGTCGGAAGTTAAAATTAGGGTTTCCTAATTTTGAGGAGGTCATTGTTCGGAGATGATAGTTTTAATGGCGGATTCCTTCTGGGTTTTCAGAGGGCTTCGCAGTGGTATGTTCGTCTCAGCATTCAGAGTACTTTTTGGAATTTACTATTTTTAGTAAATTCTATTTTTGGCAGCTTGTCAGATGATGTTCAGCTCGGTTGACTTCCTGTTTCAGTGGTCAGATGTTTGACTCAGTTTTGGCTTCAGTGCATCTCCGGAGGGATAAGCTAAGTTATTTCATTAAAAGGCACATTTAAATATTATATTTTAATGTTGACCTTGGGCCTAGACTTAATAACTTAATGTTGTGTTTAAAAGGTGGGTCCTTGAGGGTGGCGCCCTCATTGAGAAATGATTTAATATTTCCTAAGTCAAAACAAAGGTTTGAGGGGCGCTTATTTCAAAAAAAGATGATATTTAATTAAAATATCAATTCTTAATGCCTTGAAGAGAAAGTACGCCTTCTTGAGGAGATGAAGGATTTGACCTAAAAGAAGATGTTAGGGTTTCGTGAAGTCAAACGAAACTTATAAAAAGAGGGCTTGTGCATCAGTTTTGGGCATCTTGGAAAAATACACCGTTATGCTGCCGGATTGAATTTGGATCACTTCGAGGAATGAAGACCTCCTAGTATTGGGCATCTCTTCTCGTTTGTAAGACAACGACTAGTGATGATTGTTAGTCTAGTTGTGAGTACTTTGGATTTCGTGCATTGTAATCAGCATTCATATGTTTAGGATCAGATTTGGCATGTTAGAGATTTCTGTTTTCTGTATTTTGCTTTAGCAGATTTGTGTTTACATTCATAAATCAAAAAATACAAAACATTTCATTGTGGGTATTGGATAGTTCTATTCCTTTGGTCTAGGCGCCATTGTGTGACAAGTTGCAGATTTTTCATTGGTGTATCTAATTTTTAAAGTAAAGTCGACCTGTCAGCTGGGCCGTACCATTCTCAAGATCTCGGGATTTGTGCATTTAATATAAGTGGCATTTCAAGTCTGTTTTGTGTTTCTAGTTTGAGCGCCTCCTTGTTAAAGGTGTTTTGCCTTCAGTATCTAGTCATTTGGATCAGTTTCTAGGGAGATCTGATCTATTTTATAAATCTGTGTTGCTGGTTTATGAAGAAAAAATACAGTACTGTTATAACAGCATACAGGGATCTGCACTTTTGCTCTTGGATGGTCGTTGGGAACTCTTAAGGACTTCACGGAGACATCATTGAAGATTGCTCAGATTGGAAGAGGTTGGATCCGTTTCTTTCATACAAGTTTAAGCTTTATTCTTGGCAATCATTGAATGCTTCAATATTATTGCAATATTCTCAAAGGCTGATTTGTAACTGGTAGCAAGTAGTTATCTTTCAAATTGTATGCTGGCAGTAGTACTGTCGGTCCTTAGATTCTTACTCAGTCAGATTGTAATGTTCTTTCTTTCAGCATTTTGATATTGTATGTAATCCATCTCCGCCCTATGGTCGCTACTATCCCATTCTGGGTTAGAAAGCACATCCTGGGTGTTGAGAGTCTTTAGCTTTCAGCATTTTCTTTCAAGCAGTAGTTTTGTATTCACTCCGTCATATGGTCGCCCCTCACTCCGCATTGGATTGGGTAGCACATACTTGACGTTGAGTTCCTTCCTGCAAATAGAATAGAAGACCCTCTGACCAATGCTCACCTTCAGCGGTGCCATTCTGGTTAGAGTTACAATTTAAGCAGTCTCAATTAGATCCTCTGACCAATGCTCGCCATCCTCGGCGCCATTCTGGTTAGAGTTGTTTTCTTGCACGTTTTGGTTTTCTCATCTAACCTTAACGGGTGCACTGCTTGTAATTTGAAATTGAAAAACAAAAAAAAATTGGCTCGGTATATTTCAGCAAACTATGCAAGAGGCTGAAAGGTTCACAACTCCTAGAGGTACATTCAGAGAAAGTAAAAGGCGACATAAGTTCTTCAGTTATCTTGCCTTGATGAGTCATATTATTGAGTCTGAATCTTCTAGTGTGGAGGAAGCTTCCAGTCAACAGGTTTGGAGAGATGCTACGTTAGAGGAGTACCAATCAATTCTCAAGAATGATGTTTGGGACATTGTTCCTAGACCCGAAGGCAAATTTGTGGTATCTTCGAAATTGCTCTTCAAGATCAAGCATGCAGCTGATGGGAGCATTGAGAAGTACAAGGTAAGATTCGTGGCTCGAGGGTTCTCAGAGAAAGAGGGAGTTGATTATGAAGAAACATTTGCTCCTGTTGCTTACTACACTTCTATCAGGACCATCATTGCCATTGCTGCATCTATAGGATGGAAGATTCATCAAATGGATGTGAAGATAGCTTTTCTAAATGGTGTGATCGAGGAAGAAGTTTATATCGAGCAACCTGATGGGTTCAAGGTACATGGGAAGGAGTCTCATGTTTGCAAGCTGAAGAAGGCCTTGTATGGTCTTAAGCAGGCTCCTTGTGCATGGTACGAAAGAATTGATCGTTACCTGTTAAGTTTGGGCTTCTTGAAGAATGACGCTGACTCTAATTTGTACTTTAAGGTAATTGATGGTGAAGCATTGATTTTGGTTTTTATGTTGATGATTTGATTCTTATTGGAGAAGAGCACTTAATCATCAAATGTAAGAAAGAATTAGCCTTTGAGTTTGAGATGAAAGACCTTGGACTTATGCATTACTTCCTTGGCTTAGAAGTCTGGCAAAAACTAGATGAGATGATTCTAATTCAAGGGAAGTACACCATTGATATACTTAAGATGTTTGGTATGATGGATTGCAAATCCATGTCTACACCCATGGAGACCAACCTACATAAATTGAAGGAGGCTGCAGCTAGTTCAGATTTGGTGGATCCTACAATGTACAGACAACTGATTGGGTCCTTGATGTATCTAGTTAACACCAGACTAGATATCTATTATGCTGTGAGTGCACTTAGTCAGTTCATGTGTGAACCGAGACAGATACATCTTGTTGCAGCTAAACATATCTTGAGATACTTGCGTGGCACAGTTGGATATGGGTTGAGATATTCTTCAGTTGCGGACTTGGAGTTGCATTGTTATACTGATTCTAATTGGGCAGGGTGTGTCACAGATCGGAAGAGCACCTCTGGATGTCGCTTCAGTTTGGGATCTGCTATGATTTCCTGGTCCAACAGGAAGCAGTCATCTGTAGCATTGAGTACAGAAGAGGCAAAATATATTGCAGCTTGCATGGTAGCTCGGGAAGCAGTGTGGCTTCGTAAGCTCCTTGCAGGATTATTTGGACAATCGATGGAGCCTACTATCATTCATTGTGATAACCAGAGTTGTGTGAAGCTTTTTGTCAATCCTGTGTTTCATGACATAACCAAGCATGTTGAGATAAAATAGCACTATATCAAAGATATGGTATTAAGGAAGGCTATACAATTGAGGTATATCAGCACTGATGAGTAGACGGTAGACATTCTCACCAAGCCTCTCTCCAGAATAAAGTTTGTGTACTTTCGAGATAAGCTTGGTATGGTGGAGAATCCAGCCTTAACTGAGAAAGAGTCTCAGTATCAGTGATCCTCTGTAATGAGTTCTTCTCAGTGAGAGAAGTTCGAGGTGAAATCCCTTGATTAATGAGTTCTTCTCTGTGAGAGAAGTTCGAGGTGAAATCCCTTGACTAACGAGTTCTTTTTTGTGAGAGAAGTTCGAGGTGAAATCCCTTGATTAATGAGTTCTTCTCTGTGAGAGAAGTTCGAGGTGAAATCCCTTGATTAATGAGTTCTTCTTGGTAAGAGAAGTTCAAGGTGAAATCCCTTGATTGCACCCTCTGAGAGAGTCATGGTGGATGTCATGTGTGTGACTCCATGACAGCATCACGAGAGAGAGTCCGTGATGATTTTCTTGTACTTGTGTTTTCACTCTCTGCGAGAGCCATGGTGAAAGTCATGTTGAGGTGACAACATCACGCAAGTGATGAACACTTGTACATACCATACATGGTTGTAGCCATTATGGTTGATATCATGTTGAGGTGATATCTGATATCATGATGAGGTGATATTCTTCTTTTCACTTATGGTTGTAGCCATAGTGGTAGACATCACGATGAAGTGATATGTCCTGCGTAGCTGGAAGTATACTCCCTAGCTGAGAGAGAGTGTTGATGTTAATAAGCAACGTTTGAAGTATTCTTCCAGCAATCTCCTTATTTGCAATAAATTAAATAATAGCCCCAAGCTATTTAATTTATTAAGACTCAAGAGGCACAATTTTTGTAAAGACGCATCTATTTGTTAAGCAAACAATTATAATGAAGAGACGATTTTCTATCAAGGCCGACCTTGATACAAAGAGGCGCGAATTTCAAGAGAGACGTCTTCTTGTTAAGATGCAATTCTGGCCGACATGGTGCCTTGTAGAATCACGTCCTCTCCTCTAGTTTGTATATATATTCGATGGCATTCTCATTGTTCACAATCAATATTCAAGTTCAGTTCGATACCATTCATTGAAGTCTAAGTGTGAATCATCTAGAAGTGAAAGCGAATTCTATAGGAGAGTTCATTGTTTGAGGCTGAGTTCTATCAGCATTATAGTTCTGTGTTGCATCACTCTTTGGTGCATGTTTTTGGGCCTGCATATCGGCCTCTTGTAAGGAGATCATTTTTGTGACAATTCAATATATAAGTGATATATTGTTGCTGGGTTTTTCTCCCTCAAGAGGAGGGTTTTCCCAGGGTATCTGCTGTGTTATTGCATCTGATCCTACCTTCCTCACTTTTGAACAATAGCAAAACTAAGAACTGCTTCTTGGAAATGATTTCGCCAAAGAGAAATTTGTGGTAGTGCCAGAGGAGCTACTGGAGAGAGTGCTACAAGAGAAACACAATCTTCTATTGGACTAAAGTACTATGCTGGAGAAGACTATACTGGAGTACCAATATTTTCAGCCATCACTATTGAGATTGTCACTATTTCTTAGACAAATTTGAAAAAGACAACCAAATTGCTGATTGACAGGCAGATGCAAAGGTAGAACTTAGAAGAATTGAAGATGAGAGATTGCTGATTGAAGCTCTAAATTAAGTATAGGATGGTTCCTAGACTATGGGGCCCCAGTTCAGTAAAGGAGGGTTTCTAGTGGATTATGGAGGCAAACCACAGTCAAAGGCTGATTTTGCATGGACTGTTATTTTTTTGCTCATGGGGTTGGTCTCTAATCTTCTTCTTTGAGGAAGGTTTCTTCCAGTCCTATCAAGATTCGTTAAGTAGTGTTAGGAGTAAATTGTCTTTTCAGAGTTCTTGAGGCATCTCCTGATTCTATGTTCTCTCAAATTTTTAATTTGTTATTTTAGTCACTTTTTAGATGGGCGAGGATTCTTTTCACTGATTAAAATAAAAAAATAATCAAGGAAAATTTCTATAAATAAACAAAATCATATAGGTTGTCCTAGAATGTGCAACTGTTGCTCCAAGTTCTTCACTAATATTTATAATTACCCTCCATCCAATAAGCAAAAAATGATTCTTATGCACTTAAACAATTTTTGAATCGCATCTTCCTGTTTCTGAAGTCACAGTCCCCTGCAAACATGTTCTTCGTAAAAAAATTGACTAAATCCATTGTGAACTCTGCTACAGACATGTTTATAAATAATTTACGCTCCAACCGATAATGATGTGCTTGTTCAAATCTTCCAAAATTATGCAATTGTTTTGGAGGAATAATGTCTTTGGTTGATAGTTTAAATTTGGGGAGAGAAGGAGGTGGCTGACTTACTTGGTTAGACAAAAGCAAACACACACCATGAAATAACTGAAGATGTATGAATGCTTGTGATGTTGCCCTAGTCATTGTGTGCCAATAATTGCTTAATGAAAATGCAATCTGTTGGAGAATAAAAGAAAGCGAATTCTTTAAAATTGTAATGTCCCCATTTTTGCGAGCATCAGAGTTCGGTGGTTTTAGCCTATTATGCGACCCTCGTAGGCTGATAGGATGGATAGAGGGTCTTGATGGAGCTTGGCTTGGCTTCAGTTGTCAGATTGTTATCAGTTGGCTTTCGTTCGGGCTCGTTCGGACACAGTTTACCTGAGTTGCTATTTTTAGCAGTATTTAGCACTCAGCGTGGGACCCCTGCTATTTTTAGCAGTATGGATTGTTAGCGTTCGGAATCACTTCAGTGTTCATCAGCTTCAGACGGTTTGTGCATCGGGTATATATCGAGAGAGATATTAATATTTAATTGATTTAATTAAATATTAATTGTGGGCATTATAATATAAAGTTATAATATTTTATTATAACTTAAGTGATTTCGATGAAGGGGTCGCCCATCATCAGAAAGGGGCCACTTTTAATTATATTTTATAATTAAAAGTGCTTTCGAAAACTATTGAAAAATTAAAAAGAAAAGTTCGAATTTATTTAAATGAAACCTAATTGAGAAAATTCGAACTCTTGAGGAGATATAAGGGTTTCATTGGGATTTTGAGCTCATTATGTTATGAAATTGATTTTTGATCAAGTCTTCTTCCGGAGAACGAAGCCGAGGGTTTCAGTTGTCTACAGGCATTGGAGAACGAGCCATCTTCAGTGTTGCAGTTCAGAGGCTGTGAAATATCAGCTGATCTATTGCATTCAGAGGGATATCTTCATTCAGAAGTTATCACAGAACGTTCACAGAGTTTTCTTTCAGCTTGCTGCAATAATCAGGTTTTCATCAAAATACTGTTGCCTTTTTAGTTGCATGTTATTGGATCTTATTTGTAATCACTTCAGAAGATTAATAAATAGTCTGGCATCAATATTTTCAATAGATTCTATCATTTCCGGTGTTGCATTATTTTATATAAATTTATTCAGCATTTTCTCTCAAAAAACGCAAAAACGAGAAAAAAGAAAAAAACTCAAAACTACAGTCAGATTCAGTGTTAGGGGGAAACAGGGGTTTCTACAAAAATGCACGAGTACTTGGGAAAAATAATGGCACATGATAAAAAAGAGTGGGTATTCAGTATTGCATAATGCTTAAGGAAAATATCAAGGTAAATGATTATTGTGAAGATAGGATCATATATTTGGACATAGTTGGGGAACAAGGTTAGCACTGACTGTTGTTCTTTCAAAAACAGATTGCATTTGAAAGAATATAAGAGAAATTCCTGAGCCAATGGAAAATGTTAGATTAATTACTTTTGAGAATAGAAGCAATAGCTATAAGAGTTTTCTGCTTGTTTGTAAATGATAGGCATATGCCTTTTGAAGATGAAATTTTGAAGCCAAATGTTGTATGTATGATTCGACAAAAGGTTTTGAATTTATAAACTAATATATGTTTTATTAGCATAATGTCCATCATGATAAATGATGTTTACATGTATGAATACATTTGCAGAATGAAAACAAATGGCTTTCAATTTACAAGTTATATCTACGTTTTTGGATCATGTTGCCTGACATTTCCCTTGACTTGGGAGGAGAGACTTCCATGGAAGCTGAATGAGGCAGTTGCGCATGCCACCTAACTAGTCATGATAAACTCAGATTTTAATTTATTGCTTGATTAATTCTTTTTTAAAATTTAATAAAAAAGGGAGCTGCCTCCTTGGCAGCACTGACCTATCAAAAAAATAGAATAGAAAATTCTAATTCCAACAATAAAGTTGCATAGATTTAGTACTCTTATTTCCCATGGTTTCCTCCTATGATAATTTATTTTCTCAATTTAATCCTTTTTACGACTTGAGAATACATTTTTCAGGAATGTTTTACTTGAATGTGCGCATTCTGTCGAAAAATAATTTCTTTCATTTGTATTTTGTCAGGTTACATTCAGCAACGAGTTTAAAGAATCATTTTCCAAGCTTAAGGATTTAAATGTGCGAAAGCAAATAATCAACACATTACTGAGATTGGCCAATGGTTGGCGGCAAGCGAAGAAACATGCTGGTTCTGCTCAGAAAAGCATTATAAATGAATATGTAACCTCAGGATTATATTTAGTGTGGACAACTGATGTTGAACGAGGAGAGCAAGTAACCCAAATATTAAAAATATGGAATATTCTTACCCTTAAAGAAATTCCTGGCCTTAGACAACGCTTAGAATTATTTTTTGCAACATATACTCCAGGGTACATTGAGCGGTGCAAAGCAAAGTGTTTGGACAAGTATGTTTTATTTTCATGTTGAACCTTGGTTTGTCAATGAATCTTTATGATTTATGTATCCTTTTTTATTTTAATATAGTTCTTAGGATGGTGTCTATTGGAGAAATAAGATTGATTACAACAATATTTTCTTAGGGCCCTCCCCCAACTGCACAGCTATTTGTGCTTATATTTGTTTTGGTTTTACCATGTTGAGTTTACCCTCACTTGTCTATTTCATTATTTTCTTGATTTTCTTTGCTTTATGTTAGTTTTGAGTACAGGGCCCTTTTTGCCCCAGTACTTCACTATCGTAACTGTTCTATTTTTTCAGTCCCATTAATCCATTCTTGGTCATTTGTGGTCATAAGTTTTCTTTTCTCTTTCTTAATTGTAGTGAATGGTGGTTTATGTGATAACCCTTAGAAATATTTGCTAGTTCCAAGATTCATTTTATTTAAATGGAAATATACATTGTGTTATTCATGTTTTTAAATATTATTCTAAATATCATTAAAAGAATGACATGCCTGTATTCCTGTAGCTTCTCTTTACTACCATAAGAAAAGAAAGATAAGGTAAAATGAACTTATTGATCATTTTTGTTTTATTTATTTTCATCTGCTTATCTGAAAGCTATCTTGCTCTAGGGATGGAAAAACAGTACTACCAATGCAATGGAAGGATGATCCTGAGTTTGTTTGGTATAAGCGTCTACAAAAATCAGAAATGCTTGAGACTCCACATTGGGAAGCTTTTGAAAAGGAAACCACTTCACTGGAGCATGCCAGAGTTGAAGAAAGTTTATTGCTGATGAAGTTCTATTCTCTGTCTTCTGGCATTGCAAATCAATTGCTAACAGCAAAAGATGGATCAGACATTGGCCTTCAGTTTGAGGTAAATGATGAAGAATCACGAATAATCAGGTTTCCAAGAAGTTTGTTTATTCTTGGACGCTCTGGTACAGGCAAAACAACCGTACTTACATCCAGACTTCTTAAGAAGGAACAGCAATTGAATCTTGCTACTCATGGTTTCTTGTGGGAGAAGCAGACTGATTTAGAAAGTACATTTGAGAGAAAAGATTTGCAACAAGAATATTATAATGCGAGTTGTCTCCGACAAATGTTTGTCACTGTTAGTGCAAAGCTTTGTTCAGCAATAAGGAATCACATTAATCACATTGGCAGGTAGGTTCTCTGTTTTTCAGTCTCTGAGTTACAGCAGGAATATATTTATTCTCAAATAGAGTGACAAGATTTGTATTCATGTACACGTTTTTAAATGGATAATGATAAAAGTTTAAAAATCCATTCCTTTAAATTATTTCATTGAAGAAAAAGCTGAAAAACTGCAAATTGTCTTTAATTATTTTCTTCTTTTGGGTTTCAGATTCAGATCTGGGTTAAATGTTTGAGTGAACTTTGGCATCTAATGCACAGTAGATTCCAGCTTTGGTTGAAACACCTAAATGTTTCTGACCTATATCCCTTAAGTTGACTGTTCTCTCATGCAGTGCACTTGAATTCCTCAATGTACTTAAGATAATGCAAGAAGAAATACAATATCTAGGAGCACACAAGATGGTAGAGTAGAACTTAATTATTATTGGTGCTAAATAGACATTACTTCAACCTTTGGTTAGAAATCATTAAGGTTAGAGATCATTTGATTCCTTAGAATGGCATTAATATACACAAATGACTAATGTAGATCACTGAGGCTTGAAAGCATGACATGGTAGAGTAGCAAGAGGAAGCGAAAATGAGGCTTAACATTTAAGAGAAGCAGAAGGGTACAAGCTGAAAGGTAAAAGCATAACAAAATATTCTGATGGTGTGACCCTAAACTTAGATACACTTGCATGTTAGAAAAGATACCATGTATTGCAAATAACTATGTCAAAGGGAGAAATGATGTCAATTGAAAAAGGGATGGCAATTTTTTAGGGATGACTTAGGATGGCAAATTTTGAGGAGACGATATGGGATGGCAGTTAAAGAAAAGGAAATTTGTTAAAATATATGGAATTTTAAATATTTGTATGATAAAACATTTATCATATATATTGTAAAACTTTATTACTTAATTTTAAAGCTAGAGAATTCACATAAGAGTCCACACAAATTAATAAAATATCATTACTTTCATTTTTATTGCACAAATATTAATGTATATATTTACTAGTTTCTATAATTATATAACTTCGGAACCAGATTACCAAGTTATTAAAACAATTCACATTTTATACTGTTGTACCCCAAAATTAAAATTTTTGTTACACTTAAGACATTTTGAAGAAATGAGTAGAAGTCTTGTCAAATCAGTCGAAAAGGTCAAAATTTGGGTGTGCATGTCTTGCGTGAGGGGTTAAAACGTAAAATTGTCAAAATCTGACGATCTGGGTCCGCTAAAAGCAGGCTGAATCTACAAAACCCAGATCTCAGTTTTTCACCCCTAAATTTTAGGAAAACTGCTATTTTTAGAAATTTTCTGGAAAATAGTAATGTTTTCTGGGTTTTTCTGGGTTTTCTTGGAAATGGATACTGGCAAAACTTTCTAAAAATAGAAAGTTGGTCCGACAGGGTCCAAACTGATTTTGATTGGCTCAAATTAAGTCCGTATCAGGCTGGTGCAGTCAGAATCTCAAAATGGTCAGTTTTGCCCTACTGGGTCTATTATGCTTTTTCAAAAGCATATTTGGAGCTTCGAGGTCATCAATGGAGGTCAGTCGGCTGCCAGGCGTCAGTTTCAATATCCAGAGCATTCAACGGAAGGCGAAATGATGAACACGCACGAAGAACGAGGAAGAAATAAAAAATGATGAAAATTTTCTAAGTCTGGTGACTTTGGGCGCTCCTGGTGAAGAAGGGCGCCCATCTTTTTAGGGCACCAAATGTCAGAATTAGGGTTTGCGCCTCCAGTCAATGTTGTTCAGTTCTCTGTCGGCTTTGCAACGAATTCAGCGGTGTAGTTATCAGATTACTCAGTCATCCGGAATTCAGCGACGAACAGGGGAGATCTGCACTGAAGTCAGAACGAGGAAAGTTGAAAATATCAAAATTTGACTAAGGAAAGTTGAAAATATCAAAATTTGACTAAGTGTTGAGTTTTTGGGCGCCCCTGGTGAAGAAGGGCGCCCAGCTTTTTGAAGGGCCTAATTCAGCTGTTAGGGTTCAAGAATATGTTTGATCTTTTCAGTATCCTACCAACTTTGACGTGCCTGTCTTCGTCACATCATCCGATTGATCAAACTTCGACAGATTCAGATCAAAGACGAAGGTACAAAATGAAGATTCCAAATTGAAAGATGGAAAACAGATAAAAATGGTTGAGTCTGGAGAAAGTGGGCGCCCCAGGTGAAAAAGGGCGCCCAAGTTTTCAGGGGCTCTATCAGATGAATTTGCAGAAGAGTGTCTAACGTGATCTCTTTGCAGTTGATCCAACTTTCAAACGAGATGTCTAGCACGCCTATCAGAAGTCGCAGTCGCAAGATACGAAGAGCCGAACAGAGGGTCCGATGAAGGCTAAAAACCAAGGTTCAGAAGCGAGCACAGAAAAATCAAAAAATAAACCAGGTCTGGTGAAACTGGGCGCCCCCAGCCAAGAAGGCTGCCCAAACTTTTGAGGGCTTAAAATTCATCGTTTGGCAAAGTTCCTTCCAGAAGACCCCTCATATTTCGTCAGCTTCGCGATGAGCATAATCATCAGTTGATCCGACACCCAGAGCTCTAGATTCGACGAGATCATCTGTAGAAGAGGAGTTAATGAAGAAATTGAAGATCAGAAAAATGGCTAACACTGTGAAAGTTCGGAGCCCTTGGAAGGAAAAGGCTCCCATGAATTCGAAGGCCGAGATGAAGTTTTTAGCTAGAGACTCCTCCAGAACAACCTTTTCAGAATCAGTTCAGCTCCGCAATGGATCTTTCAGCTCGCCTGTCGGATCAATCTGTAAATGGGAAATCAGAGGCGAAGTAAGGGTCAAAATGACAAAAAAGTTGAAAATGCCAAAATTTTGGCTGACATTGGGTGAAGTGGGCGCCCCTGGTGAAGAAGGGCGCTCAACTTCTCATGCCTTAGAGAATTTTTCAAAGTTTTCAAAAGGTTTCAAAATTCAAAGGAGAAAGAGGCATCCAAGTTCAATGAAGTTGAGATTTAGGGTTTTGGAAATAAAAGCAAAAGAAAGCAAAATCTAATTCAAGCCCTAAAGTCTATTTAACACCTCTCTTTCATGTTATTTTCATTATTTTTGAAGGTAGCATTCAAAGGAGAAAGTTGGAGCAGCGAGTTTGAAGAAATTTTTCAAGATTTAAGAGCATAGCTTGCTGGTTTTTCATCAAAATTTTCAGACCAGCAACTCAAACCCTTGCTTTTTCAAGCTTTTTCTTCCAGAAGATCGAATTTTTCAAGAAGGCCAAGGCTTTCCAAATTTCAGCCATCTGGGTCTTTTCTCTTCATTCTTCTGAAGAAATTTTCAAGGACTTCATCACGTTGCAGCAAGAGCTTTTATTTTGCATGTCAGTGAAAACCTCAGTGGATTCAATTTTCAACCATCTGGGTTCTCTTCAATCAGTCTTCTGAAGAAAACCCATATCACAACTTTTTTCAAGAAAATTCCAAATTTTAGGGTTGGCTGCTTTTTCGATCAGCCATCAGGGTTTTGCAAATCTAATCAATTGGGTCCATTTCTAATCTTATTCTGAACAAAACCCAGATACCAACTTTTTTCGGGAAAATTTGAAGAAATTAGGGTTTGCTGCTTTTTCAGTTAAAGATCAAAATTTTCAAAAATGGACGATTTGGGTTGTCTTACAACAAGATTCTGAGCAAAACCCATATCTCAGAATAATTTTCAAAAAATTCGTCCATTGGAGCAAGAAAATCAGCATTCTAAAAATAGAAATTGCTCAAAACTTGTCAGAACCAAGGCGAGTTTACAGTCATTCTTCAAGTTTTCTGAAATGGAGTACACTCCCAATGTTTTCAAGTTTGAATCAGCTCTTGATCATGATTACATCAAAACCACTGAGACAGACTTGCATCATATCAAGCCGGTGTTCGATCTACAAGCCTTGGAGAGAGCAGGCAACACCTTAATCAGGAACCTGAGACATTCTGGACTCCTCGCAGCAGCGTCAATTCCTATATGAGTTTAAAGTTTTGAGTTTGTAATCGCTTGCATTAAGCATTACAACCCGGCTACTAGGGAGATCCAGTCAGCAGATGGCAGATTGATTTGCAGTCTAAAGCCTGATATGATCACAAAGTGTTTTTCCATTCCCCCATGGCCTAAAAGTGTTACTATCTCAAAGGGTGAATGTGAAAGGATATGGAACACGCACAAAGAAAAATACAACAAGAAGATTGTACTGAAGTGAATGAAAGAAAAACATAAGACTCTGCCAAGTCACACTTCCATGATGTCAGCAAAGTTCGAGAAAGCGGCCAATGAGGTTGAAGATTTCCTTAGGTCAGTTGCAGATGCTGAAGATATTCTTGAAAAGCAGTGTTTTCTATTGAGGGTATAGATGCACCGAACCGGGACACAATTTCTAATTTCCTAGCGGATGTGATCAAGCTTTAAAGCAACTTTCTTCTAGAAGCTTTCTTTCCCGCTTTCTTTCTATTCTTGGAATAATTCTTATCCATTCTTTTAGAAGAGAGAAGATAAAATGTAATAGTTGGCGTTTCCCGCTTTTTCTGCTTTCTAGGGTTTTTAGATGTTATCTTCTTTCTAGATTTAGTAATAAAGCTTGCTTGCTGAGCAAGCCCTAGATTGTGAAAGCAAGGAGATTTTAGGGTTCTCCACTCCTCTGCTTGTCTATAAATAAGAGCCTTTGCTCATTTAGTTTCTTGAACTGTGCTAGTGAGAACAAAATGCTGAGCCTATTGTGCCTTCTATTTGTTACTCAAGTATTGTTCAATTGTGTTGTGATAAGCAAATTGTTGAGCCTCTTTAGCCAACAAGGAGTTAGTGTGATTGTTGTTTCTATTGTGTAAGAATAAGATTGCAAGCCTCTTTAGCTGCAATTTCTTGTTCAAGGCATGTTAGAAGTGAGCTTTGTTCCAGAGATTTGAGTAATAAAATCACGAGCCTCCTTTGCCTTGGTCCAAAATCTCAGATTTCCGTTCTACTTTTATGATCTTGATTTCAACTTGCATTGAAGTGTGTAGATGTTTGTTGGGAGAGAGTTTATTGAAGTATTTTGTCAGAGAATCAACCTTGTTAATTTCTAGCTTCTCTTGCTCTGCTATTACTTGAGAGGTTAGGAACGTCTTTAGTTTAAGTTAGTCGTAGTTGAACTTCTTATATCATAAAATCTCAGCTGCGGCGTTTGTGTTTGATAAACCTTGTGCTCTAAGCTGATCAAAAAGATAGGCAACGTAGTTTTAGTTTACTTTCTTTTAAACACCATCAACAAGAGGGAGCTTCCCCTCCTAATTTGAAGAGCAGTTCATCTGTGCATAGCTGTCCGTTTTCAAATCCGCATTCCAGAGGTGCGAATTTAAACGCCAACCAATACTAAAAAGATTAAGAATGGAATTCAACACAGCTATATTCACAGTGTCCATTTGTTGATTTTGAGTGCATATAGACAATGTAGTAGCTGTAACATAGAAACAACTATGTGGTTGTCTTCACAGCATGTGAATAGCACTAAATAAGAATCATTTAACATTATATGAAAAATTACTACACAACTTTCCTCACAGCATGAACAAGATATTCATTGACATCTTTCGCAAGGGTTATTCTATCATAAATAGAAATGTTCCACTTTACAATATATATATATATATATATATATATACCATTTTTCTATTATCTAGATATGTATGTATATCTTCCACCTTTGTAACTACTCAAGAATTTGAGTTTGGAAAGGTTAAAACTTAAAATATAAAAATAAAACATGTGCATTTATAGCAGCTCCACTTGTGCTTTTAAGTTGACCTACCATCTGTTTTGTTGACTTGCAGCCAACTTAACAGCTACTTGCTCTTCATTTAATGGCAAATAATAGATAAGTGGCTTTGCTCAATTTTTCTTTAACAGGTCATCAGGAGTATAAACTGCAGGTTCAGATTCAGGGTCTATAAAGCAATCAGAACTGAGTATGCTAAAATAGTTTTTATTTATTTATTTTAAAATAACTTATGTTTTTAGAGTGCCTAAGACGATCAGGTGATTGTCACTGGAGTCTGGAATGGCTCGTCGGCCCTTGAAATTTCCAATCTTTTTCTGCTGTACTGGGAACGTTGCCTATTTTTTCTGGGATAGGGAACACTGGGAGTACGTTTTTTACCTGTCCTTGTATCCCTGGAATGTTACCAGTGGAGAATGGGGTCAGAAAACATAAGAGATGTAACTGCTGGGTATTAAGTATTGAAGACTATAAATAAATACAAACAAAACCATGCACATATACACACAAATAACACAAAGGACACTAATCAACAAAGGTTACCAAGGTTGTGAAGACAAACAATTTGAACTCTTTTGCACAAAGAGGGGAGACCTCCAAGTGATCTCATGAAGAATGATTTCTGATCTTCCTAAACCAGCTCTAGAACATTATCTTCTCCTTTCTTTGGTTTCAAATTCTTTTTCTGTGATTGTTTTATTGAATAGAATAACATTTATATATATATATACGATGAAATGGAATTGCATGCAACTACATGAACACCCCCTGACTAGCATCCTATGGAAAGTTAATAGTTTATTATTAATGTAACTTAGGGACTAATAACCTCTAACATAAATTAGAGAAATTTGGTAGCTTGCATTTATGCTTTCTAAGTTTTATTAACCACATAGGTGGTTCTGTTGGTGATTTATTAGGAGTTTGTTCTTTGTAATATAATTGGAATTAGTATAAAGCATAATCACGTTAATGCTATGCAGTTGTTCTGGACCTCCGAGTTAGTAGACGATCTGCAAAACAAAATACAAGAGTAGTTATGAGAACTTTGGTTGTATAGTTGTTAGATCAAGTCAGGAAATAGACTTTATACATTAAATTGAGCATATGCTAACCATTAAAAATTCATACATGCTGACTGTGAAGGCTGTTTCCGTTGTCAGTTTTGTACAGGGAAAGGATCATACTCCCTGCATGGAAATGTTAGACAGCAGTGATAGCATGCAGGAATTAGAAAATATTCCAGATAGTTTTATAGATATAGATGACAAACATTTTCCTCTGGTCATTACATTTCAGAAGTTTTTAATAATGTTGGATGGGAGTGTACAGTACCAATTCTTTCAAAATATATGTTCTAAAGAACGAGGAGACCAGTTACAAAAGAAAGAGTTTTGTTCAAATGAAGAGATTGGTGAGGAAGTGGATTCAAAAAAATCAGACAGCAACCGTAAGGACTTTGATGATGGTGGTCAAGATGCTGAAATACTTGATGACGTGGAAATCTTTGCTGGTGTAAAGGGGCCCACATGTAAAAGATCTCTTGCATTCATGCAAATCATAAGAAAAAATGAAGTTAACTATGAACGTTTTGACTCAGTTTATTGGCCACATTTCAATGCAGATCTAAGAAGAGGGCTTGACTCTTCAGTAGTATTCACTGAAATTATATCCCACATAAAAGGCAGTTCAAAATCTGTTAATTCTGCTGACTTCAAGATGAGTCGGGATGACTACATTGCAATGGCGGAAAGTCGTGTCTCTACATTACATGTCAAACAAAGAGAAGCAATCTATGAGATGTTCTTGCACTATGAAAAGCAAAAACAAAGGAATGGCAACTTTGATATTGCTGATGTGGTAAATCATTTGCATTGCCAGATCCGATCTAATGGATATTTAGGTGTGAAGATGAATTTTATTTATGTCGATGAAGTTCAGGATCTTCCCATGGCTCAAATTTCTTTGTTCAAGTATGTGTGCTCTAATGTTAGGGAGGGCTTTGTCTTTGCTGGTGACACTGCCCAAACAATTGCAAGAGGTGTTTACTTTCGTTTTGAAGACATTAGAAATTTGTTCTATAAAGAATTCCTTGAAGCAGACAATGATCAGTCTAAAACAAAAATCATGCCTGACGTGTTTCATCTGACCCAAAATTTCCGAACTCATACTGGTATAACAAAATTAGCACACAGTGTAGTGGAGCTGCTGTATCATTACTTTCCTTTTGCCATAGATAAATTAAGCCCAGAGACCAGTCTAATATATGGAGAAGCTCCTACATTTCTAGATACTAAGGAGAATGAAAATCCCATTAGCATCATTTTTGGTCATGGGCGAAACTCTGGAAGTGAAAAGTACGAGTTTGGTGCAGAACAAGCAATATTAGTACGAGATGATAATCAGAAGGTGCAGGTTCTTGAGCAAGTGGGGAAGCAGTGTCTCGTGTTGACAATAATTGAATGCAAAGGACTTGAATTTCAGGTTCCATTTCCTCTTTATACGTTTCTGAGAAAGAAACTTATGGCTTCACTCCAATTTTTGTGTTCCTTCTGTCAAGTAGAAATTAATACTCTGGTTTGTGCTTTTTGTAGGATGTGCTGCTGTATAATTTCTTCAGTAGCTCTCCATTGGGCATGAAATGGCGGGTGGTATATGATTTCATGAATCAGAAAGGTTTCGACAGCTGTGAGCAAAATCAGTTTCCTAAGTTTGATAGTATCAAGCATAATCTTCTGTGCAGTGAAGCAAAACATTTATATGTTGCCATTACCCGTTCAAAACAAAGATTGTGGATATATGAAGAGAACCGTCAATATGCTAAACCAATGCTGGATTATTGGAAACAAAAGGGCATTATACAGTTCAGATGTTTCGACAGATCCATGTTGGAATCAATGCATGTTATTAGTAGTTGTGAGGATTGGAGGCAGCGTGGAATTCAGGTACGTAGACTGTGTAAGAGAACAATTTTCTGTTATATTGATTGACTGCATGAAGATTCTGCTTTTATAAATGTCTATTCTTTGAAACCTGATTTTTGCAATGTTATACTTTTGATCAATTGATTGAGTAGATTTGTCAACTGTTATGGTATTTCTTGTTTGCATTTCAACAAAGTTTGAAGTGAAGAATGAAAGATTACTTGCATTACACAAGAGCAAAAAATGAAAAAATGAAACTGAAAATGAACACATACTTTTGTTGCTGAACGGAATATAAATATAGGGATTATCCATTTCCCACTACATGAGAACTTTTGCTACACAAGGAATGAAAGACTTTGTGAAAGATAGGTAGGCAATACAGGGTGTTTTGCAGTTTGGGTAGAGGGAGATATAAATATCTAATAGAAGTTTATGCTAATTGCTTCACCCAGTATCTCACTTTAAAAAAATTTATATTCCTCATTCTGTTCATGATATTACAAAAAGGGAATTAAGTCACAGATTTTTAAACTTATTCACAATTAACTCCAAACTTCAAATTTATACCTTTATCCCCATTTCAGATTAGGCGTTTTGGTTCATAGGACTCATTCACCAAAACACCCATGTATTCATTGGAAAAGTAACCTTTTTAAATTGTAATATTGACCTCCTAGAATTATAGATTCTTGCATCTTTCATGCCATCTTTTTGTCATTTGGAACTGTCAAATCAAAAGTTTCATCATGTAGAACATAAAAGTAAAGGGACAGGGATGAGGGTTTTCAAGTCTGTAAAAATATTTATAGGTTGGCTATCATCTTTGGGGTCTTGTGTAATGTCCCAATTTCTTGGAGTTCAATCTGCACTTTGAGATGCCCTTATTATTGATCGATTGCATCTGATCAATAATTAATTATTGATGGGTGATTGAATATTGGTTGGTTCGTATCAAATGTTATGCACAGAAGTTATTGATATGGTCTGATGGTCTATTCAATATTGAATATTATAATTGCTGTTTAAGTTTCTGAGTTATTCCAATATTCGTGGCACCCTTAATTAAATGTCCAACTTTATAACTCTAAGACAAAAGAGGTTTCACAGACACATCGGAGGTTGAATGGTGGTATATGCTCATTACTATTGTTAACTCTGGCTCCAAGTTCGTGATACTTAATCACTGCTGACCATTTGAGGAGCTATTCAGACTATCGGCCTGATCTATTGTTATTTTCTCTGGCCTTCATATCCGACAATTTCCTATTTCTGTTTAACTCATATTATTGACTGAATACGGGTCAGCATTGCCATATTTATTCTAAGGTGGTGAGCGAAGGATGTTTAAGCAGTAATATTGTGCTTTATCGCAATTGATATTTCAAGACCTGGACGACATGACATCTTTTAAGATCAATGTTGATAATTTCTGAAGAGAGCAAATTAATGGATAAGAGAAATACGGGAGAAGTGGCCTTATGTTGCAGAGGAAGATAGTAAGAGCCTACACTGCTCGACTTTTGAAGTTCTTGACCTTGCTGAGGAAGTCGACCATACACGTAGGCATTATCAGACAATATTACAAAGCATGATGGGGCCAATCAATGATTATCTTATGAGTCGATTTCAAAGGAAATGCTGACCGCAGGATTATCTCGTTGAAAGCTAGTAATAAACAAAATCGATTCTTATTAATGAAGCTTGAACGATAAGCTTCAAAGTGAAGGGCCGATCAAATAAGGCATAATCTATAAGACATCGATTGTTAAGGGAAGCATTGATTGTTGTGTTAGAGAATAATAGTCAGAAATGAGATAAGTCAAAGGCAGCGTTCAAGGCAGCTATCAGGAGTTTATGTGGAAAATAGAGGAATCGCGATTATGTGCCAGGTTACTCCAGTTAAATTTAATTCAAAGCATAGAACCCCTGCCTTGTCCCTATAGACACCGAGATTAATTGAGGCAAGGAATTAAGTAAGAAATAATTTAAGTTTAATGACAGCGATCTCCTAACTAATGCAAGTCAACATTAATAAAAATAAATCTATTAATTAAGGTAGCGATGGTTTTTATAAAGGGACACATCCTTATAAAGGGAAGAAGACACATGCTCCACGAAAGGACATATCTTTTTGTAAGGTATAAATAAAGGTTGGAAATGAAACCAAAAGGCATGGATTATAATTTGCAGTTATATATATTTCTAAGGAGTAGATCTGCAGTGCTCTTTGAGAGTCAATGATCAACCAATAAATGGATGCATGAACAATAAGAAGAATTCAGTATAACACCCACTTATAAATTGCATTGATTTAAAGATAACTTCATAAACAACAAAATAATAGAGGTTTAGGCCTCTTACATATTCTAAGGTATGATTTTAATTAACAAATCAGAAACAACTATTATATTTACTTATCACATTTCCATTATTGAACTATGATATAATTAATTATGAAGAATTATATGCAGTAGTTCATTTTATTTTATTTATAATTTGGAAACTCAGTTCATCTTAATAATATTGGATGACAATCTGTGTCAATCCAATAAGGAATAAATCGTAAATCTATTGATTTGGAGCTCAGGTCATTACATCTTGTATGTTATCTGAAGCTCTCCGTATGGTCTTCTCTCCTCCTTGTGCAAACCCTTCCTCTTGCTATACAACCTATTGTACGAACCCTTCTCTCTGTCTTTGTGTGTTGTATGATTAGCCTCTTGCTTCCTTTGTACGTGGTGCCCTCTTATGAATCATATGAACCGTACAACCTCTTTCTCCTTCAATTGCCTTTAATATTTTTTTCTCCTTTGTTGTCAACTTTGATGACTTTCTTTTGGCCGTACGACCTCGTTTAGCCTTTTAAAGATTTTTACTTTAATATTTTTTCACTTTTTCATTTTTTCCCTTTTTTCATTTTTTAACTTTGACCAATTAATTTTTTGCATTTTACATTTTTATATTCTCTTTCATCAATTTTTTTTTTCAGTGTTTATCTTCCCTCACCTCGTGCCTTGACTTCCAACATGTATCGCCACTTGCAAGAAAAGGACAGTCTCTTGCAACATTCTTTACAACATGTTCCTAAATATTTAAGTCAAAAATCTTGTCTACTAATGGAGTGGGACCCATACCTTTATAACTTTCATCTGTGTAGCGCCCGCCATATTGCTGGTACCAAGTAATGTTTTCTCCATCAAGCATTGGCAGCTCGCTGGATTTGGTATGACTTGCCACAATCTATATGATGTCACCAGTGTAGGGGGCTTTCCATTATTTTCTTTGGCGTACTTAGTTACCTCATCATTGTACTTGTCTAACTGGCTAGCAACGAACATGTCTTCTACCATCATTAAAGTTTTCAAGCACAGTCCTTCCTTTTCCAGGTATTCATTACAATCGTCTTCTTTGTCCCTGTCATCTTCATCACCTTCATTCTGGACTGCCTTTTCCTTTCTTTCCTTCTCTGCTTTCTCCTCTCTTTCTTTCTTGGCTTCTTCATCCAATTCATATGACAAGTACCCTCTTCATTCTCCTTCATAGGTTGCATGAAATTATTGAAATGAAATAGAAAAAATGAGATTGCTCTCAAATTAAAATTCAGAAATTCACATTACTCACTAAATCTATTACATAGTATTGGCTTTATAAGGCCGTTATTTTTGTATGAAACTAATTACGGGAATACAACTTCTAAAACCAAATTTATTTATTAAATTAACAATAGTATGTTAATTTATTTATTTAACTATTTATGTCTAGTACGAACTTCTAACATCCCCCCTTGGTATTGACATAGAGAAAAACTAGAAATTAGTATAAATATTCTTTGTTGCGGCACATGCGAGCAATACATCCATTATTAGGGAAGTTGTGAATAATGGATGCCTCTAATGCTTGATGACATTGCTTTGTAATAGACACACGGCCTCCGTGGCCTGCACCTAAAGTCTCAATGATGTTTTGTACATCTACTTCCACACCATCTATGCTTGTTGATGCCAGATAACTATGTAGTTCATTGTAGAAATTGAAAACCTTCTTAGGAGGGACAAGTCCTAATCCATAAATTGATAGGTTGTCCATAACAATATCTAGCTGATTTCCTGTAACACTCGGCGACTAAACAGGGTAAGCAAGAGCCGTATCATAATGCTCCATTCCAACAACATGTTTGAGTCCACCCTAGTACCAGTAAGAGCATGCCAGACATAAACATATCTGCATGGAGTTTAAATGCAGATATTTAAACTCTTAATGAAACTATATAACTCCTCCTTTTTGCCCTAAACACCTCTTTTCAGAATGCCTTGACATAAATTTTCACCTTATTCGCTTTCTCCATGCCTTTTGCAGTGGCTAAAACATCTGTTGGCAGCGGCTGGGATATCCTCCTTTAAACCAGAACTCAAATTTGTTTAGATGTCTTTGTTGCTGGATATTTCAATGTACATAAAAAAATATGAATCCTCCAAATTTTCAACACCCTATTGGTTTCTAACACTCGGATATAAATAAGCTTCTGCAATAGATTGGGGGATATATAAATTTTAAATTTTATATTTTTGAAATGACATCAATGAACAAAGTGAAGTGTTAAACAATGGCAAGAATGAACATGACGGAGAGAAAGAGAAGAAATGTAGATGAATGATGAAGTCAAAAAGGGTTTTGCACATGGTCTACATTACTCACCTATTGACAAATGCAAGAATGGTAGAAAACAATAGTAGTTGCACGTGGTCTTCATTGCAGTACCATTGTAAACACTGCTGTGAGAAATAAACAAATGAATGGAGAGTGGTCAGAGAGAGGTCCAAGAAGAAGCCCGCCCTGATACCATATTGAAATGAGAGAAAAAATGAGATTGCTCTCAAAATAAAATTCAGTCATTCACATTACTCATGAAATCTATTACATAGTATTGGCTTTATAAGGCCATTATTCTGGTATGAAATTAGTTACGGGAATATAACTTCCAAAACTAAATTTATTTATTAAATTAACAATAGCATGTTAATTTACTCATTTAACTATTTATGTCAAGTACTAACTTCTAATAGAAATTTCCAATGTCCCCCTAGTCTTTTCCAGAGTGCAGGTGTTACAAACATGGCATTGGTTAGATGCTTGTAAACTAGAGGAACTACAATTCCTTCCACCTTTTTCTTGACAAGTCGTCCTTCGACTAATCTTTCACCTCCTAGTGTAGTCCAGTCTTCCTTTGGCAAAAACTGACTTATGCCTACTCCCCAATCTTCTTCTTCCTTGGTTTCGTTTTCACTTATTCTCCAATCTTTTGTCATTGCATATCCGAGCATATTGATGGCGATTGATGTTTCCTTTCTCTCTTGATATGGTTTTAATTTCTATTCATTAATGGAGTTTGGTAGTAGAGTCCCGTCTAAATTCTCCAGTTTGATTGCTCAATTCTTGCCAACCACCTTGATTTTAAAGGGTCCAAGCCACCTGACTTTAAATTTTCCTAGCTTAATCTCGTTACGATCTTTATACTTTAAAACTAACTACCCCGTCTGGAATCTCATTCGGCGAAGGTGTTTGTCATGCTAATACTTCCTTCTCTTTTGCATTGCCTCCATCGCCCATGTGCCAGAATTTTTTGTTCATTGAGTTTGTTGAGCTGGAATAATTGCTCCTTCAGACTCTCCGCATCACCCAATCTATTCTTGATGACTATTCTCACACTCGGCACCATGTATTCAGTTGGCACATCACCTCTTGACCGTACAACAGTTGGAATGGTGTGTGCCCGATCGTCACCTTATATGCTGTACAATAGACCCATAGTACGATGAGTAACCTTTCTTCCCAATGAACTTCCTCACTATGTACGATTTGTGGATGATAGAGACAAGTACTTTGTTTGTGGATTCTTCTTGACTATTTGCCCTCGGGTAATACGGACTTGAAAAGTTGTGGAATATCTGGAACTCTGATTTCATTAGACAAATGACATGGTTGACAAAGTGTCCACCTCTGTCGCTAGTGATTTGTATCGAGATGCCATATCGTGTGACTATATGTTAATAGATAAATCTTTTCGTACTAAGTGCAATGTTATCTGGCAGTGCCCAAGCCTCTGCTCATTTTGTCAAGTACTCGATGGTGACGACTATGTACCTACACTAATGCAACTGGTTGAATTTCAGCGACCCAATGAAGTCTAGTCCCCATCATTCAAATAGTTCCTATAGTTGGGATCGAAAAAGTGGCATGTAGTCCCTTTGGAGAGGTTTGTTGACTCTCTGGCACGTATCACATCCTACCACCCACTCTCAGGCATCTGTGTGTACGGTCGACTACCATAACCCTACTAGAACTTTTTGAATTGTGGCATTCAGTTCCATATGCCCTCTGGCTAGACTTTCATGTGCTTCTTTCAGTACATCAGGAATTTTCTCCTCCATAATGCATCGCCTAAGTACTTGGTCCGACCCCATCTTATATAATAGCCCATTAATGAGTTGGAAGGTTTTACTTTCTAGTACTAGTTTCCTCCGTTCCCCACGTGGCATTTCTTTTGGAAATGTTGATATCAACAGGTACTCTTCAATTTTCTTGTACCATGGGGGAAGTGTTGCGATCTGAAACAAGTGCACATCCGGAAAGTCTTCATTCACTCCCTTGGGGGGCCACCAGACTGGATTCTTGATAATTGGTTGGCGATGACATGGCTCTTCCTTGGACATATGATTATGGTGAATGTAAATTCTTGCAACAATAGAAGCCATCGGCTTACTCTTCCTAGAATGATGGGTTTGTTGTCTAAGTACATGAGAGCTTGATGAGCAACGTGAATGTGAAGGGTGTCGCCAACAAATAATGTCTAAATTTTTGCACACGTAAACCATCCTAAGAGTTTCCTTTTCTAGTGTACTGTAATTCTTCTCTACCTTCTCAACCTTTGATAGCAACTGACTTGCAAAAATCATCAGGTAGTTCAATGTAATGTCCCCTCCAAATTGAGACATTAGTTGTCAGTAGATTAGCCTATCATTCTGACCCTCGTAGGCTAATGAAGGAGGTTAGAGGGTCTTTTGAGGTTTGCATCATCTCCAGTGTTCAGTGGTCTTTAGTTTTGGCTTTTGTTTGAGGCTTCCAGGACTCTGTATGCTCTACTTACTATTTATAGTAAGCCAGAAGTTGATAGAGAGGGATCCTTACTATTTTTAGTAAGGCATGTGGTCGTATGGAGATTCATCAGCTCAGCCCCCAGTTCAGATGGCGTGATGAGATATTGTGTATTTAAGGAGTTATTAATGTTTATTTGGCTCAAATAACATTAATAAATTAAAAGGTAGTATTATTAAGTTATAACTTAAACTTAATAATTGAGGGTCTAGGCGTCATGAGGAGGGGGCTAGTTGAGTCAATTAAATATTGGGTACCAACTTTGATGTATTTAGTGAAATATTAAAAAGAATACAAATTAATAACATTTAATGTTATTAAATGGTGCTTTTTGGGTGAAATCGACCCCTCTTGGAGAAATATATATATTTTTCCTTGAAGTTCGAACCATTCATTCTAGAGCATTTGTGTTGAGATGAAAATTATAGTGAGGGAGCCAAGGGTTTCATTCCACAAGCCATTGGAGAACGATACATTCTTTAGTGTTGCAGCCATTTGAGGTGGTGAAATATCCATTGAATTTGGCATCTAGAAGAACTTCATACAGAGGTTCTATTTGTGCTGATTGGAGAGATTGATCAGAAGGGTTTAAGTGAAAAATAATTCAAGAGATTCGAAGTATCGAAGGAAGATTGTCATTCCGATTGTTGGCATCATTTTCTAAGAGGTACAGCCTATTTTTTCAAGCATCTATTGCAGCAAAGTGGTGCCACATTGAATAGGGGCGATTTTGGTATAGAGAGGCATAAAAAAATCTGAATAAATTGGAAGAGGGACGTCTAGCACTATTGAAGCCAGCTACATCAATTTTGAAGGAAAAGATTGCATATTTTGGAAGAATCGAATTTCTCTTTTTAGTTGCTTTTTAGCAGCAATTTCAGACCAGCATCCATTATTCTTTTAACTCGGGTATGTGAATGTATTTGAAGCCTTGATTCAAATAATAAAGATTGCTTCTATCGCTACAGCAATAGTTTATTTTCAGTTTGTGCATTCTCTTTTATTTCTCTATGTTGGCATTATTATCTTTATGATCAAAAACCAAAAAAGCATAAAACCTTCGAAAAACACAAGAGAATTACAAAACACAAAAACCAAACAAAGATATTGAAGTTGGAGGAAGACAAGTCCTTACATCCAACCCTTGTACTCCTACTTGTGCTAGTATTGCTCCAATCGCATAATTTGAGGTGTCGATGTGCACATGGAAATCTTTACTTGAGTCTAGATATGCCACTATTGGTGAACTGATTAATTGTACTTTCAACTCATTGAAGGTTTTTTCTTGGCCTTCCGTCCACACAAATGGTTTTCCATTTCTGGTGAGTACATCTAGTGGATACGAGATTTGGGAAAAATTCTTAATAAAACTTTTGTAGTACTTGACATGTTTGAGAAATGATTTTGTGCCCGTGATGTTCTACGAAGCTTCCATATGTATGATTACCCTTATCTTGTCGGGATCTGTCTTGAGTCCAGCTTTATAGACAATGTGACCCAATTCCTTGTGGTACCATGAATCAACATTTCTTTAGATATAGTGCTAGTCGGGTTGCCTTACACCTCTCCATACACTCTCCCAATACCTTTAGATGCTTCTCCTTGTCATTGTAGATCGACCAATCATCTAGGAATGCTTTGAAATTGCCAACAGACATTTTGTCAAAGATGTGCAAGATTATTCTCTGAAAGGTAGCCGAAGCGTTACATTGCCCGAATGGCATTCAGTTGTATGCGTATACCCCATCTTTGACTATGAATGTTGTCTTTAGTTCATCCTCCTTTGCGATACTTATCTAATTGTAGCCAGAGAATTCATCCATGAATGAGTACATTTCATGTCTAGCCACTTCCTCGAGGATTGTGCCAGTGAAGGGGATTGGGAAGGGGTCCTTAATTGTCACTACATTCAAACTCCAAAAGTCTACACATACTTGAATTTGTTCAGAGTCCTTAAATGATATGATGATTAGTGACACCCAATTGTTGACTTCCACTTTGAAGATGATACTTGCTTCCAACATTTTCTCAATCTCGTCTTGTACCTTGGCAGCATAGTTCTTATTCATTTTGTAGGGTCTCTTTCGTACGGGTTGTGCTCCCAGTATGAGAGGGATCCTGTGTATGCACAACTCTGGCGATATTCCCTTGAGGTCTTTGCATGTTCAAGCAAATGCATCTTTGTACTCCATGAACATCTTGAATGCAACCGCCTTTAGTATGGGGTCCTAATCATCTCTGACCAAGATTGTCTTTGGTTTCTTTTCATCCCCCAAGTTCACCTATTTCATCCTTGGTTCCTTGTACTTGATTATTTTGTCTCATTCAAACTTGTGGGCTGGCATATCATCTAGTTCTGCTACTCCCTCTTTGTATTCTCCAAACTTCGTCTAAAATGTCTTGTTGGTCGTGCCCTTATCTTCTTCTTCCTCAATCTCTCTGATCTATAGCATGTTACACTCTGGTTGGAACACCTCATAGTCTTCGATCTGTCAATGAAACCGACTGTTGAGAGAGCTCGTCTCGTCTTTTGAGCAACTCTCGAGGTCGAGTACCCCTTTGTCATTGGGTTGCATAAACTTTCTTCCTTTATTTGCATATGATTCTCCCCCGTCAGACTCTGACTTGAAGGATGCCAACTCTTTGCTCACAGCCTTATTCTTTGGGTCAATGATGTACTTCCTCCCATTGTTCTCAATGGAGAATGTGTTTTGTTTCCAATTTTGGTCTTCCTTGGTGGCGATTAGCCACCCTCTCCCGAGCAATGCATCGTACACCTTCTATAGTGGGCTGACATAAGGAATTGTTGTGTGTCGATCGTCACTTTTTGTGCCATCAGCATATCGAGAGGGTTGATGCCATGCTTGTCGGTGCCTACCAAGTGAAAGGATGGGGGCAAGAGAGTTGGTTTTCCTAGATACTTCCACGTTTCCTTTGGTAGTACGTTTACTCCAGACCCTCTGTCGATGATGGTGTTTGTGAGTGTCTTCCCCATGATTTCCATCTGTACGATGATAGAGTTCCTCCTGATGATCATTGTGAGTAGCATTGGGTCTGTGGCTTGTTCGCCTATTGGTTGTATCATGCCTTCACTTGGACCTCTCTATTGAGTTTGATTATCTTCGACTACGTTGGTAATTGCTACTCTTAGTTGTTGCATTGTCTGTAGAAGGTTTGTTACCTTGATAGGTATGATTGTGTGTAGCACTTGCTATACTATGTTTTTCTCTGACTCTGACTGTAGTGACGTACTAGTTGTTCTGTTGGAGGTCCTATTGTTTGCATTACAATTCGCACCTTTGGAGTGTGTATTGGCAATGGATAGCTATGCATAGTATTGATTGCTCTTCAAATTAGGAGGGGAAACTCCCTCTTTTGCCGATATGCATAAAAAGTAAAGTATTCTAAATTCCTATCTTTTTGACTCAGCTGGTAGAGGCACAAGGGTATAAAACCAAGAACATTGCAGCTAAGGTTTTCTCTGGTTTCTGCAGATCTTAACTACAACTAGGCTAACACTAAAACTATCCTATCTCCTCTAGATAAACAGAGCAAGAGGAATTAGGAGCAAGTGGGAATGGTTGATGACAAACTCTATCTCAGAATTACCAAGGAGGTGGAACACCTATCTTAGATGTAGGCTGAAATGAAGGTTATTGGAAATGACATCAAATGGCAAGCTAGTTCTCAGGATTCCCAAGGAGGTGGAACACCTATCCGAGGTGTAGGCTGAAAGTAGATTACTGGAAACAAATACTAAACGACAATCTTTATTTCTAAATACCCAAGGAGGTGTGTAATGAGCCTAGCCTAAGCTGACTCAAAAACTCATCTTTGTTCCCTTGAAATTTTGTCAAACAATTCGAATGCAAACTCCCAGCTTGCTGGTTTATGTGATCAGACTGATATGTTCTTTGAGAATTGATTATTGATTGCTTCCAATGGTTGAAATTAGTACCATGCATAAGTTAACATCTAAAGACATGTATGACTTCTCTTAATCATCTACAATGCATATCAATGACTTCTAAGTGAGAAACATACACCTACAGCCAAGTGACATTTCGTCATACAATTGGCATGCATCCTAATATATTATCCAAATGAACATCATAATCATGAATATGCTTTTACAAAATAATTTGCAACTTATGACTTGTTGATGCGTGTTTTATGACACAACAAACATTCTAGAATAAAGAGTCCAAAGACGCTCTATCCCCTCTTGAAAAACTACCTCGTATGCTAAGATTGCAAGTAAGATCATACGGTAGTTCCAATTGTTAAGATGAATGTGGATAAGCTCTGTGGTTTGATGTGATTATGCTGGTAACACAAAGGGACTTACGCTAGGCTTGTTCAATTCACAATGAAGGTCTAGACAATGAAGCTCTATTGCTTGGGTCATGGATCAAACAAACTGAAAAAGGAGATAAGGGTTTAGAAGTTCTAATCTACTCCTAAGAATTCAAGAGACGGTATTGACTTGGTGGAAACAATAACCACGCTTTGCTTCGCCACGCTCAACGACAACTACACAAAGGGGGTGCAATCTTCAAGGGAATGTGCTTATGATTTTCAAGTCGTGAATAACTACCATCAAATTGAACAATAATTATCCAGACAGAAGTTAAGCATCCACAAAATAAGCTCAGGCTAACTTTACGCATTGAATGAAAATCATCCATTCAAAGAAAGTATGAGCAAAAGTTTCACCACAAATCAATACTTATCAAATCTTGCATTCATCTAACACACAAAGTTAGCAAAACATGAATGGGAGCATGTTGCAAAACATGTTGAGATAAGCAATTGTTGTAAGACTGCCAAAATAATAAGTAATGCATGCATTGTTCTGATGGTGATTACTTCTCTTATTTTGGAGTTGTTATGGTTCTTATCCCTCATCATAGTTTAGATTTCATTTCATGTATGTTAGATGAATGCAAGATTTGGTAAGTATTGATTTATGGTGAAACTTTTTGCTCATACTTTCTTTGAATGAATGATTTTCATTCAATGCGTAAAGTTAGCCTGAGCTTATTTTGTGGATGCTTAACTTCTGCCTGGATAATTATTGTTCAATTTGATGATAGTTATTCACGACTTGAAAATCATAAGCACATTTCCCTTGAAGATTGCACCCCCTTTGTGTAGTTGTCGTTGAGCGTGGCGAAGCAAAGCGTGGTTATTGGTTCCACCAAGTCAATACCGTCTCTTGAATTCTTCAGAGTAGATTAGAACTTCTAAACCCTTATCTCCTTTTTCAGTTTGTTTGATCCATGACCCAAGCAATTCACACATCGCCCCATTGCAAATGGGGACCCTTCGTTTTTTTTTGCTTTTGCTTTTTGCCTTGGCGTCGCAACCGCTTATCACCAGTTTTTTTACAATGAGGAGTTTGAGTTTTGAATGGTCACCCGAGTCAAGCAAATGAGTTTCAGCCTGGATCACTGTATAAACATCGCCATCGCGCTTAGAAGCCCTGGGAGACAAAGATCGACTGTCATTTTGGTCAATTCCGACACCTCCCAGTTTTTAGGGTTTTTCACCCCGGGCCCCCTATTTTTTAGGACCTACTTTTTTGGCACTTTTTGGCAATTCTGGGATCCCTATTTTTTAAGGTCTATTTTGGAAAGTTGCTATTTTTAGAAAATTTCCATTTTTAGAAAGTTTCTATATTTGGAAAGGGCTCGAGTTTCAAAAATCCACTCAGAAGTTCGAAAAGATCAATGAAACTCTCAGAAAATCGATTCGAAATTTTTTTGAAATCATGGCTAAATTCTGGAAAATCACTGAAAAAGTTAAAAAATCTGGAAAAATCTTTCAAAAATCACAGAAAAATGGTGGAAAATCTGAAAAAATCAGTCTAGAGATCACTGGAAATAATGAGAAATTTGAGAAATTCATAAATTTTTTTGAGAAATCCATAGAAAGAATCTGGAAATCTGAACATTCATAGCAAGGTAATGACTGAGAATTCATGGAGAAGACTGAAGTCTGTGAGAAATTCGCCTAAGTATGGAGTTTACTCAGCATGGAGAAGGCAGAAGTCAATGGCATGCACACAGCTAAAGTCTGCCCTATCAATGGCAAGGAAACTAGCAAAGTCCGCCCAGCCAAGCAGGTTAAATGGCAAGCCAAAGGCTGAAGTCCGCCTTCCAATGGCCTGACATGTGCTAAAGTGCGCCCTCAAAAGGAAGAGGCAATGGCAAAATAATTTTAGACAAAATGGAGAAATGGCAAGCCATCCTATGAAGTCCGCCCTGAGAATGGCATGAAGAGTTGCTAAGTCCGCCTTGGTTAAAATGTTAAATGGCATGCTAAGTGGCCAAGTCCGCCTTGGACATAATGTTGAGGTGGCAAGATATTTTGCCAAGTCCGCCTTGTATGGCATGAAAAATGATGAAGTCCGCCTTGGACAAAATGTGAATGGCAACAAAAATGATGAAGTCCGCCCTTGGTCAAGTGTCAAATGGCAAGGAAAGTTGCCAAGTCCGACCACCATAATGCAAATGGTTTGAAGTGAGGTCAAGTCCGCCCAGCCACATGTTAAAATGGCAAGACAATTAGTGAAGTCCGCCCTAGCCAAAAGTTGAAGTGGCATCAAAATTGGTAAAGTTCGCCCATGGCCAAAACAATAGATGGCAAAGAAATGTGCCAAGTCCGCCCTTGGCAAGGCCATAAAGAAAACACCCAGCACAAAGTGGAGTGGCAGGTTGCAGGCTGAATTCCGCCCTTAGTCAATGGCTAGAAAATGTGTGAAGTCCACCATGAGAAGTAAAGTATGGCATGAATAAGAGGCAAGTCCGCCATGTGAAAAAAGTGAATTGGCTAAAGCATAGCCAAGGAAAAAGGTGAATGGCTAAACTAATAAGGAAGTCCGCCATGCTTAGAGAAGAGTAGAAATTGTGAAATTTTGCCTAAGTATGGGCTTTGAGAAATTAAAAATATATGCTCGGCACTTTGAAAATTCGCCATGCTTGAAAAGACAGAAAATTCGCCTAAGTCCAAACATTAAAATGTCTAAAGAAAATCATGGCCAAATAATTTTGGACGAAGGAAGGTAATAGCCAAATAATTTTGGACGAAGGAAGGTAATGGCAAAATAATTTTGGACGATTGAAAATCATAGCAAGATAAAATGGATGGCCAAATGAAATTGGACGGAAAGAAAATTAAAAGTTTGAAAATGAAATTTATAAAAATCTTTCAAAGCTTATCTTGAAAAGTTATCTTTAGGAGAGAGAAAATCTAAAATAAATTTGTTTTGTTTTACTGCAGGTGGATGACTACACAAGGCGAGGAAGATGGCAAAGAAAGTGTAAAGTCCGACTAGAGGGGAGATGAAAGAGAACTTGGGGAGTCCACCATCGCACATTGCAAGATCAACAGGAAGTCCGCCAAGAGTTTGGCATAATTCAAAATTGAAGACAAACCTACCGGCAAAGTTTATTTGAGCACAAAAATGGCCAAAATCTTGAAGGTATTACAAAGTAGCCAAAATTTGGCTAAGTATGGGAAATTCTCTATAGAAAAGATCCAATTTTCCTTCACTGCGGCAAAGGCACAAGGGAATTCCTCTCCAAATTCATGGCACGTAGCAATCCGGAAAGAAAGACTTAATGACTTCAAGTCTAAACAGGTGCTCCAAGGCGAGGTGAGAAGAAGAAGCCAAAGTCATCCAAGATCGAAGCACAAAAGATAAAGTCATCGGTAAGGAAAACATTCTAAGGAACAAAACCAAAGTGATCAAAGAAGACATCCAACACACTGAGGTGGCGCCTCGTCATCTTCTAACCAATCAAATTATTCCAAAGCAACATGCAACAACTTTCTATTATATTTGTTGGTTCATATTTAGCAAAAAGGACAAGTGTCCTCGAATGTAATTTTCTCATTGGTCGAGGGGTAGCAAACCCTAATTAGGGTTTTTTTTGTAATCTTGGCCATTGATTCCAAATCAATCTTGGCCATTGAATTGTAATTGGGGAGCCTATAAATTGAGCTCAACCCCTCATTTGTAAAGCATGGGAGCATGTTGCAAAACATGTTGAGATAAGCAACTGTTGTAAGATTGCCAAAGTAGAAAGTAATGCATGCATTGTTCTGATGGTGATTGCTTCTCTTATTTTGGAGTTGTCATGGTTCTTATCCCTCATCATAGTTTAGATTTTATTTCATGTATGTTAGATGAATGCAAGATTTGATAAGTATTGATTTGTGGTGAAACTTTTGCTCATACTTTCTTTGAATGGATGATTTTCATTCAATGCGTAAAGTTAGCCTGAGCTTATTTTGTGGATGCTTAACTTCTGTCTGGATAATTATTGTTCGATTTGATGGTAGTTATTCACGACTTGAAAATCATAAGCACATTCCCTTGAAGATTGCACCCCCTTTGTGTAGTTGTCGTTGAGCGTGGCGAAGCAAAGCGTGGTTATTGGTTCCACCAAGTCAATACCGTCTCTTGAATTCTTAGGAGTAGATTATAACTTCTAAACCCTTATCTCCTTTTTCAGTTTGTTTGATCCATGACCCAAGCAATAGAGCTTCATTGTCTAGACCTTCATTGTGAATTGAACAAGCCTAGCGTAAGTCCCTTTGTGTTACCAGCATAATCACATCAAACCACAGAGCTTATCCACATTCATCTTAAACATTGGAACTACTGTATGATCTTATTTGTAATCTTAGCATACGAGGTAGTTTTTCAAGAGGGGATAGAGCGTCTTTGGACTCTTTATTCTAGAATGTTTGTTGTGTCATAAAACACGCATCAACATGACTCTTATTGAAATGTCTTCAATACAATGCTGATATGTGAAAGCCAAGACTCTTGGCATTACAATGAGAACCCAGCAAATCAACAAATCTGATATAAATACCTACAGCAGCAACTATACTCTTGACTTACAATGAAGATACAACAATACCAATCTGATTTCTGTGGACACCTACAGATATAAATACCTACAGCAGCAACTATACTCTTGACTTACAATGAAGATACAACAATACCAATCTGATTTCTGTGGACACCTACAACAACCATGAAGCATTCTATATACTATGCAATTGAAAAAGAGGAACCTGATTAGCAGATGTGCCTTTGATGCTAATGAGAATACAGCCTATGAACACTTCACAAACCAAGTCGCAGCCAAAGAAGTGCCGTCCCTGTTTAGTCTGAAAACTGATGAAACAAATCAATTTCGGCCTTGAAGCCACTTCCAACAGCATCAATAAATAACGCCTAATCCCCTTGAGTGAAGTGTCCAAGGTCTCAAGCACAATCGAAGCAATATGAGGCCAGCATAAGCAAAAATCGAAGCTCCCAGAGAACTGAAAATGACTGTAGCTGAATCGATCTGCTGCTGGAAGTTGATTTTCTCATGCCACGTCCACAGCCCTGCACTTTATCATTTCAAATGCCCTTGTATGCACCGATCTAGGCACTCTTATTATGGCGTTCTGTCCAGAGATGAACACGTCCAGCTTAAACATATAGAACGGTTGGCTGTAGTTATAGTCTATGGCCTATAATATGCAAAGATATCACCCAGCTGGTTGGTGTAGTTGACAAATGCACACAGCAGCATGGACTTTCAAAATATTAACCTTTAAATCCTTCAAATCTGCTCCGACTTTAACAGCAGATGATATACTTAATATTCTTCAATGAAACCCTTGTAAAAATGAAGTAAACTTCCCCAAAATGCCTCTGGAACTGTAATATTCACTGTAGCATTTACTATTCACGCCACTGTAACAACCAGCAATAAATATATTCCACAATGAATCTTCTATGCCTTTATAATCTTCATAACCCTCATAGAAAACTTCACCAATTTGCACAAATGAAAGGATGGAATTATCCTTTCCTCAATTGCAACCCTTCAAGAGATCTTTCACTCCCTCAGTTATGCTATCAATAGGAAGTTTTCGTTCCTATGATCAAGAAGAAAAACTGCGAAAGCCCTAGGCTCCACAATAAAAATCAATCAAAATAATATTCATCAACTAGATGTCGAGAATGAGCTCTTACCTCTCTTTTTATTCTTTCCTTAGTAGAGCTCAAACACCTTCTTGGCCAATGTGGGATAAAAGATTTATTCCCACATTAAATTATTCACTTAACACACTTTATTATATTAAAGTGACTTTATTATTATAAAGTTACTTTATAACTTTATAATAATATTAAAATATTAAATAAATCACTTAAGTCACTTAAACTTTAATATCTCTTGATGTACTTGTCTGATTGCTAAGCCGTCTAAGCCAGGAGTCGACTCTCCTGTTCTCCATGTGATTGGATGCCCGTCTAAAAATAGAAACCCTGAACAGTGACTCATTATAAATAGTAAGTATGTGAAACTGAGTCTAGAAATAGCTACAAAGGCCCAATCAAGGTCGACACTGCCAATATGCTCTGCTCAGGTGTCTTTCTATTAATAGGAACCCTGACTCTCCCAAAATAGTAACTTACTATAAATAGTAAGTGTGTCAATCTGAGTCAAATAATCTGTGCAAAGGCCAAAACCTAAATCCAGCTGAAGAGTAATGTCTCTAATCACCGAGTAACTGCCACACGAGACCCTCTATCTATAATTGTTAGCTTACGAGGGTCAAATGATAGGCTAATCCTTACGAACTCTGATGCTCACAAAAATGGGGACATTACAAGGTGGAACACCTATCTGAGGTGTAGATATGAAAGAAAGATTATTAAAAACAACATCAAACAATAATCTCTATTTCTACATTCCCAAGGAGGTGGAACACCTATTTGAGGTGTAGATATGAAAGAAAGATTATTTAAAACAAATAAATATGGGACAGCAAATTGCGCAATGAGACACACACAGAATGAGCGATGGTGAATCCGCTGCAAGATACTTTGATAAGGAACCCATCAATCAAGAACAAGAAGAAGAATACCGTCAGTACGCTCCTGTGGTGAATCATGAAAATGTTTCAACGCCTGTGTTCACACGTGCTCAACATTTCAAAGCACAGAAAGAAGAAGAAGAAAGGCGAAAATCAAATGAAAAGGGTAAAGAAGTGCCCCCCACTTCTAAGCCCAAATCTTCACGTGAGATTACTATGCCAATTGCTCAAGATCCGTCTTCAACAAATTTAGACATCGTAGCTTCCATGATGAAGACCAAAGTACAAATCTCTCAACTAGAATATCTTTAGGATCATCCAGAACAACTAGATCAAATTCTCAATATTGTAAAGAAGCAGGTTGTGCTCAAGTCATCTGTTACAGCAGAAGAAAAGCTTGAAACGAGTCTTAGTAATTATGTGACTCTGTCAAAGATAGAAACTAAAGACCAGAACATTGCTTGTTCTAAAAAGAGATTGACAGAGGATACAAGGTCATGGAAAATACAGTTCGATGGAGGTTGTTTAAATGCAAGTTCAGAAGCAGGGGAAATGGTCATCTCCCCTAAAGGACAATTGCACCCATCTATGCAATTGGAATTCACTAAAGCTGAAAAAGAGGTGCTTTTGTTAGGCCTCAAAAAAGCTGCAGACATGGGAATCAAACTCCTATGTGTTAAAGGTGATATATAGCTGATCGATGAGCTAGTCAAAGGATATTTTCAGGTCAAAAAAGATCACCTACGACATTATAGAAATCGAGTTTGGAATTTGATCGACTAGTTTGAAGAAATCAACATCCCAAGGATGGACGACAACAAAACTAATGCCTCAAGGATATCAGTGTTCCCATTTGCATCATATTCTGACTTTTGTTAGAGTACCTTTGCATGGATAAATGAATACCTGAGAATCTTCATCCTAGAAAGATTGCCTCCCGCAATGCCCATCAGAAGAGAAGTGAAGCCTTTCAGGCAGAAACAACATCGATGGGAGGCTCTTCTGTAATGTCCCCTTTCGCATAGCCACTCTGAATGCCTCATTGCCTTTTTACTCCCGAAGGCAATTGATGAAATTAGGGAGTCACTTGTTTAATTATTTAATTATTGCCTAAGTTCTAAAAGTTATTTTCTAAGGGTGATATTAAATAATTAATTAAATTGTTTTTGGATAAAGTGACTTTATGAAATTTTATAAAAGGAGCCTTATGGAAATATTTATTCATGACTATACAAAAGCCACTTTATTATTTTTGCTTGAGCCAATGAGATTAATGGGTTATTTTATCGGGCCTTTTGAGGAAGAAAAGGATTCGCCACTTTTAGGGCATGAGGAAAACAAAAGCGAGTTGGGAAGGCTTTTTTTTCGCACCTTTGGAAAATACACTCTTCTTCATGGCAAAACTCGAGCATCTGCTCTTAGGGTTTGGAGACCTTGCAGGCTGGTTTCGGATGTGAAATAACATCCCTAGCTGGTAATATTTCAGAATTTTGAAGGAAGGAACTCCTTGACTGGTACGCGGGTTTGGAGACAACAAAGATTATTCCAGTTTTTCGTGGTTCTTTCTCTTGTGACTCTTGCTAGTCGCGGGGATTATTTTGGACGGATTCTGAGCAAAGGAAGGCGTCTTTTTATGCATATTTCTGGGCACTTCACTCACAGGTATGAGAGGATAAACAAGGACGCGAATATCAGTTTTGGCGAGTTAAATTAAAAAAAAACGTGATTGCAGAAGAAAGACACGGCTTCCTTACATCCGTGGAAGGTCGTGGCTGCCAGTTACGAGTATAAAGGAAGGCGTCTGGGACGTTTTGCTCAGGGGAGTCAAGATTCTTGGCCTTGGAGTGAGTGAAGGGGGTTGTCCAAGCAAAAACGCGTCTGCTGGAGCTTGAAACGCAGCTGCTACAGGTTGAAACAACATCACTGCGACTTGCTGGGCACCATTTGGAACTCAGACACTCTTTACCAGGCTGGGACGTCTCTCTTTTGGCCTCTTAGGATACCTTATACAGCGCTGGAGAATTTCCTGTGAGTGGTATTTCAATTTTTGAGTCTATATCATAGTCAAGTCTGGGTATTTTGTTAAAGGGGTCCACTGTAACAGATCTGAGTCGAATCTTTTCATTGCTTGATCTGCTATTTGTAATTTCCAGCTGCTATAAAACCAGGAAGGTATTTTGTCTTGAACATCTGCACTGTGAGTTGTTGCTGTCATGTAATGTGAATCACTATTGTAACCCTGTCATGGAGTCTATAGCATTGCATGTGTACTGGACGATGAATAATGCTATCTCGCATTTTCAAATCTGATTTTTTGAATGGTAATCATCTCAAAACAGTTACAGTTTGTGGCAGTTTGTATTTAATGTTATAAGCATTATAAAGAAGTTTGTTCAGTCCTTGAATGTAAATTGCTGCCAGCCCCCATTAACAGGAAATGACTCTCTTGCAATAATAAATCCATCTCAAAACAAATACCTCTAACAGTTTGTAAATGAGCTCCCTTCAAATCAAACAACCAACAGAAATTATAACAGCCTATAATCAGCACCACACATCAAGGGTTCGTCAAATTCTTGAGGGGACAAAACCAAAAATTTAGTGCCAAAATCTGCAAGGTTGTTACAGTGGTATCAGAGCTTGCTTCCTGCCTGCCTGTGTGGTAGTGGGATGTTATGAATCCCGATAACCGCGAATTTATAACTTACAGAAGAGAAAGGAGGAGAGGTGTTGGTCCTTTTGAAACCGATTCATCATCTGAAGAAGATATCATGGGTGATAGGCATGACATACCCGAGGGCAGCACTCAACAGATCCTTAATGACCTAGCTAGAGGTCAGCAACAGATAGCTCAGCTCTTAACACAGCTCTTGGGTGATAGAAATACTGGTAACAATGGGACAAACGGTCATGATAACAATGTAGAGGCCAGCAACACTAATATACCAGCACATAACCATGCTAGGACAGCTAGTAGGGTGACTCTGAGGCCTCTCATGCCTCAATTCTTGGGAGGACAGCCGGCTGGAAATCAAGAGCAGCAAGCACAAGGAGAGGGATTCACAGATTATTTGAGGGAATATCAATCGTTGGGAGATGAATTTCATGCTGCCATGTCATTGGCTGATTTTTGCACCATCAAGTATCGAAATAGGCCCAGAAACAACAATAGAGGGCAGCAAAACCAGGATCTACAACGTAAAGTTGGAAAACTAACAATTCCTCCCTTTGACGGGTCTAGTAAATGCACAGCCAGAGCGTGGGTACAAAGGTTGGACACTTATTTCTAGCTAAACCCCATGTTGGAGACAAAGGCTATTAAGTATGCTACGCTACACTTGGATGGTGAGGCACATGAGTGGTGGTATCATGGGCTTGTCACTTTAGGGCATGCCAATATCACCTCCTATTTGGAGTTCACACAGAAAATTATAGACAGATTTGATCAAAGGGATCCAGAGCTTCATTTCTGGGAGTTAGCACAGCTTAAACAGAGTGGATCAGTAGACACATATATCTCAGAGTTTCAGCGATTGGCAGTTATGGTGACAGATATTTCTGAGCAGAGGCTGGTTATGCTCTTTATTGAGGGTCTATCCGAACCACTTCGGGGTTGGATTAAGGCTTTCAAATCCGATTCACTACAGGACGCGATCACTAGGGCGAGAGACATGGAGCTCTCCACACCTGATAACAAATTCTCTTCTAAACCTTTTATTCCTCAGAAGAACAAGGGCAAGAAGCCTTTTCAAAAAAAGGGAAACAAGAAAAGCGATCCGGATGAGGAGTACCGCAAGGAATGCAGAATTAAGGGAATTTGTTACCATTGCAAGGAACGTTGGGAACCAGGGCACCGTTGCCTAGGGAAAGGCAAAGCTCACCTTATTGAGGTTGTGTCAGAGGATGATATCAGTGATGACGAGCCTTCTCAGGATAGTGATGACAGCAGTTCAGATGAGGAGCAGCTTCAGGGAAAGGGTAAGAGTGGTATCATTGCTACCTTATCGGGCACTCCTAGGTTCAACTCTTTCAGAGTTAGAGGAGTTTTACAGGGACATCGCATATGTGTGTTGATTGATAGTGGGGCAACCCACAACTTTATTGATGCAGCCGTAGTTGAGAAACATATGCTACCTGCAGAGGACTTCGAAGGATTTAATGTGATGGTGGCAGATGGTTATAAACTGAGGTGCACTCGAAGGGTCCCACATTTGCCTATTACATTGGGTAACTACACAGCCACAGATGATTTCTATGTGGTGGACTTGGGTGACACTCATGCCATACTTGGGATTCAGTGGTTACACTCATTAGGGAAATATTCTCAGAACTTTCAGACCATGGAATTCAAGTTCAGGACATCAGAGGGACAGCGTGTGGTACTTAGAGGCATGACTAATGGATCAGCCAAGGTTGTGACTGCTAGACGCATGGAGAGCATTTTTCGGCATGATGACATAGCTTGGGCAGCAGAGTGTTTGATCACTACCAAAGAGACGTCAGATTCAGGGCAGCCATATCATGTTGACATTCAGGAGCTATTGGGCAAACATGATAGGGTTTTTGGAGAGATCCCTCCAGGGAGACCACCTGATCGTGGTTTTGAGCATACCATTGAGCTAGAGGAGGGGGCCAAACCGGTGATAACTACCCCCTATCGTCATCCTAAGAAATTCAAGGATGAGATCGAGAAAGCAATCAAAGAATTGCTTGAGATGGGACACATTAGACCGAGCTCCAGTCCATTCGCTTCTTCTGTGGTCTTGGTGAAGAAGAAGGATGGGACCATGAGGATGTGCATTGATTACCGAGCTCTTAATAAGAAAACCATCAAGAACAGGTACCCTATACCCAGGATAGATGAGTTGTTGGATGAGCTTCATGGGGCAGTGTATTTTTCGAAGATTGATCTTCGTTCAGGGTATCATCAGATAAGGGTCAGAGACAGGACATACACAAAACAGCATTTCGTTGTCATTATGGGCACTATGAGTTCTTGGTCATGCCATTTGGTTTGACAAACGCACCTGCCACATTTCAGTCCTGCATGAATCATATATTCAATAAGCAGTTGCGTAAATTCTTATTGGTGTTCTTTGATGACTTGCTCATTTACAGTCGGACTTGGGAGGAGCACTTGAGACATCTTGACGAGGTCTTGAGTATTATGGAGGAGCAGTCACTCTACGCTAAGGCTTCAAAATGCGAATTTGGCCTTAGAGAGATATTATATTTGGGGCATGTTATCAGTGCAGAGGGAGTACAGGGCCATCAGGAGAAGATACGGGCAATACTTGATTGGCCACCACCTAGGACACTCACAGAGTTACGAGGCTTCTTTGGGTTGTGCAGTTACTATAGGTGGTTTGTGAGGGGATTTTCACAATTGGGAGCACCTTTGACAGATTTGACAAAGAAAGGTGCATTCAGTTGGTCAGAGGAGGCTCAACGAGCTTTTGATAAGCTCAAGGAGGTGATGAGTAGTTGTCCAGTATTGGCGCTTCCAGATTTCACACAGCCGTTTGTTTTGGAGTGTGATGCGTCAGGTGAGGGTATAGGAGCAGTGTTGATGCAAAACAGACATCCCATAGCTTTTGAGAGCCGTAAGTTGAGGGGACCAGAGCGACTATACTCCATCTATGATAAGGAGATGCTAGCCATTATGCATGCCTTGGCGAAATTCAGACAGTACTTAGTCGGAGGGAAGTTTGTGGTGAGGACCGACCACAATAGTCTCAGGTACTTCTTGGAGCAGAAGGATTTGAATGAGAGGCAGCAGAAGTGGGTTAGGAGGATTCAGGCCTATGATTTTGATATAGAGTACGTGAAAGGAAAGAAGAATGTTGTGGCAGATGCCCTCTCTAGGAGACCTTCAGCTTGCTCACTTTCAGAGATTTCCGCAGATTGGAAATCCCTCTTGTTGGTAGAGTACTCCAAGAATAAGTTTGCTTGTGAGTTGTTGGATGGGTTGATTCAGGATGATAGGTACAGAGTAGTGGATGATGTGATCTACTACAAGGATAGGATCTACTTGGTGCCAGAGTCTAGATTGAAGGAGAAAATATTGCAGGCTTCTCATGACACTCCCTTAGCGGGCCATCAGGGCTATTTCAAAACTTACAGGCAGGTCAGAGAGAGGTTCTCTTGGAAGGGCCTCAAGGATGATGTACTGAGATATGTTAGGGAGCGTGTGACTTGTCAGCAGAACAAGTCAGAGCATATGCATCCAGCCGGATTACTACAGCCATTGCCTATCCTAGATCAGAAATGGGAGAGCATTTCTATGGACTTCATCACGGGTCTACCTAAGGTACATGGGCGAGATAATATTTATGTGGTGGTAGATCGGTTGACAAAGTACGCTCATTTCTTTGCTATTCCAACTGAGTACAGGGCACCACAGGTGGCTGAGTTATTTTTTAGGGAGATCTTCAGATTGCATGGGCTACCTCGGAACATAGTCAGTGATAGGGATAGTAGATTTATGAGTGCATTCTGGCAGGAGTTGTTTAGGTTGGCAGGCACTGAGTTGACTCCAAGCACAAGCTATCACCCTCAGACAGATGGACAGACAGAAATTGTAAACAAATGGATTGAGGGGTACTTGCGCAACTACATTGCAGGACAGCAGCGGGCGTGGATTAAGTGGTTGCACTTGGGGGAGTATTGTTATAATACCACTCATCATATGTCCATTGGGATGAGTCCTTTCAGAGCCTTGTACGGTTATGATGCACCTTCATTCACGGAGATGGCTTTTGGTGAGAGCAAAGCTCCCAAAGCCAAGGATTGGATTCAGGAGAGTCAGGATATCTTGAGGGCACTCAAGGATAATCTACAGGTGGCACAGAATCAGCAAAAGACATATGCTGATAGACACAGGATTGAGCGCAGTTTCGAGGTGGGTGATTTGGTATACTTCGCTTGCAGCCTTATAGACAGTCTTCTCTCAAGAAGAGCGGAGCCGAGAAGCTTAAGCCCAGGTTCTATGGACCTTACAGGATTATCAGGAGGGTGGGAGAGGTAGCATACGAGCTAGAGCTGCCAGAGAGCAGCAAGATTCATAATGTATTCCATGTTTCGTGCCTTAAAAAGGCACTAGGACAGCAGGTTACTCCTTCTTCAGAACTTCCACCGTTGGATGAGGAGGGACATTTGGTCCTCGTCCCTGAGGAGATTGTTGACACTCGAGAGAGAAGGTTGAGGAACAGGGTGGTAAGAGAGTATTTGGTGAGATGGAAAGATTTGCCAACCGAGGATGCCACATGGGAGAATGAGTAGATTCTTCAGCACCCGAGTTTGCAATTGCTTGGGGACAAGCAATTTCGGGAAGGGAGGACTGTAATGTCCCCTTTCGCATAGCCACTCTGAATGCCTCATTGCCTTTTTACTCCCGAAGGCAATTGATGAAATTAGGGAGTCACTTGTTTAATTATTTAATTATTGCCTAAGTTCTAAAAGTTATTTTCTAAGGGTGATATTAAATATTAATTAAATTGTTTTTGGATAAAGTGACTTTATGAAATTTTATAAAAGGAGCCTTATGGAAATATTTATTCATGACTATACAAAAGCCACTTTATTGTTTTTGCTTGAGCCAATGAGATTAATGGGTTATTTTATTGGGCCTTTTGAGGAAGAAAAGGATTCGCCACTTTTAGGGCATGAGGAAAACAAAAGCGAGTTGGGAAGGCTTTTTTTTCGCACCTTTGGAAAATACACTCTTCTTCATGGCAAAACTCGAGCATCTGCTCTTAGGGTTTGGAGACCTTGCAGGCTGGTTTCGGATATGAAATAACATCCCTAGCTGGTAATATTTCAGAATTTTGAAGGAAGGAACTCCTTGACTGGTACGCGGGTTTGGAGACAACAAAGATTATTCCAGTTTTTCGTGGTTCTTTCTCTTGTGACTCTTGCTAGTCGTGGGGATTATTTTGGACGGATTCTGAGCAAAGGAAGGTGTCTTTTTATGCATATCTCTGGGCACTTCATTCACAGGTATGAGAGGATAAACAAGGACGCGAATATCAGTTTTGGCGAGTTAAATTAAAAAAAAACGTGATTGCAGAAGAAAGACACGGCTTCCTTACATCCGTGGAAGGTCGTGGCTGCCAGTTACGAGTATAAAGGAAGGCGTCTGGGACGTTTTGCTCAGGGGAGTCAAGATTCTTGGCCTTGGAGTGAGTGAAAGGGGTTGTCCAAGCAAAAATGCGTCTGCTGGAGCTTGAAACGCAGCTGTTACAGGTTGAAACAACATCACTGCGACTTGCTGGGCACCATTTGGAACTCAGACACTCTTTACCAGGCTGGGACGTCTCTCTTTTGGCCTCTTAGGATACCTTATACAGCGCTGGAGAATTTCCTGTGAGTGGTATTTCAATTTCTGAGTCTATATCATTGTCAAGTCTGGGTATTTTGTTAAAGGGGTCCACTGTAACAGATCTGAGTCGAATCTTTTCATTGCTTGATCTGCTATTTGTAATTTCCAGCTGCTATAAAACCAGGAAGGTATTTTGTCTTGAACATCTGCACTGTGAGTTGTTGCTGTCATGTAATGTGAATCACTATTGTAACCCTGTCATGGAGTCTATAGCATTGCATGTGTACTGGACGATGAATAATTCTATCTCACATTTTCAAATCTGATTTTTTGAATGGTAATCATCTCAAAACAGTTACAGTTTGTGGCAGTTTGTATTTAATGTTATAAGCATTATAAAAAAGTTTGTTCAGTCCTTGGATGTAAATTGCTGCCAGCCCCCATTAACAGGAAATGACTCTCTTGCAATAATAAATCCATCTCAGAACAAATACCTCTAACAGTTTGTAAATGAGCTCCCTTCAAATCAAACAACCAACAGAAATTATAACAGCCTATAATCAGCACCACACATCAAGGGTTCGTCAAATTCTTGAGGGGGCAAAACCAAAAATTTAGTGCCAAAATCTGCAAGGTTGTTACATCTTCCCGCTACCATGCAACGAACAATATCCAAAGCACTTTAGACAGAAACAACATCGATGGGAGTAATTTTCTTTGAATAATTTCCTTTTTATTTTTCGTTATGTAGTAATTGTTGGGTAAAAATTATGTAATCAACTTTCGACAGATTACACAACTTGGACTTCAGCCACAGCTATGTGAGATATGAATCTCTCCTCTCGGAAAGGGGAGGCGCCCTTCTTACTGCTAAGAGAAACAAAAGTAAATCACAAAAAAGTAATTACACAATGTACACGAAATTCATGGAGTGGGGGGGGTGTGTTACATTCATCCTTCTCTCTTTTTTCAGAGAAGATGTTTACAATGTTTCACGTGTTGGAAGTTCCGAATTCTTGATAACTTAAAACTAGCAACCAGCAGTAATGCCAATATCTCTATATCGTCAAAGCGAAGCGTAGAGATACCAGGAGTAATTAACAACAAACAAAAATAAAGTAAAAGGGGAAATCTCACGAAGGCACAAAGTCGTTCCGTAGCTTTATCAATGTTGGATCTGCATAAGCGTCGCAGTTTTCTCGTTAGAAGCGCAAAGAGTCTTCTTAGGCGCAACAATTCTTCCAAACATCATGAGAGCGATTACAAGCACACAAAGTCTTGTAGATCATCAACAAAATATTAATGGCCGCGAGCAGATTACAAGCACAAAGTCTTGTAGATCCTTTGACAAAGTATCCAAGAGAATGAATAATTATAAGTGCAAAGTCTTATAGATTATCCAACAAGAACATGCAAAAGTATAAATGATTATAAGCGCAAAGTCTTATAGATCACTCAACCAATGATAAACAAAATAACAATGCAATCTAAATAATAGATGTAAAACAAAGTTTACATCAACCACTTAGAGTCTTTCAGATTCCTCAAACTAATCACTACCAAATCAAATCAACTTACAAAAGTATTGAATCCAATGCAAAGTCTGGCTTGCAATCCTTTTCTTTATTGATTGAATCTCATTCACAAAATATGAACGCAAAGTTTCACAAGTTTGCTTACAAAAGGGCAGCACTTCGTTGCAAAAGGCTAAAAGATAAATTACAATGAAAATCCCTCACATTATATAGAAAGAGGGATGAGCAAAAGAAGGAAAGAGATTGAGAAAATCAAGGAGAGTTAGGTGAGCGATTTTAGAAATCTCACCTAACTTTGACAAAGTCAAAGAGTGTAATTTGTTTTTGAAAATATTACATCTTGGACTTGGTGTAATTACAATTTACAAAATGACATTCGAAATGTCGAGAAATATTTACAAGATGCATAATGGGATTTTTACCCGGAAATGTCTAACCTTGGAGGATAGGGGGGTACAACTTCGATCTATTTTGCATTAGGCGGGAGATCTTCAGAATTTCCTCCTAGTCTGCAGACTTCTCATCTGGACCAACGGTGTAATCCACAATGGTGTGAATTCTGGTGATCGATCTCATGGCAGATGAGTGGAACTTTTTGCACCTGTCAAGATGCATCTTGAGGTTGTCCAATGTGAGCCTTGTATCACAAATGATGTTCAGCGAAGCTTCTGAGAAGTCTGAACTGTCGATCAAATTCGTGATGGCTTCCTTGAAGATCAGGGATATTTCTGCGGCCGGTAGGAAGATACGATTGTCCTCAAGAAGTTGACCAGGCAACTCTCTGATGCTTTTGTCAAGAATGTTGTGATGCCCGTCGACATCTTCCTGTACTTGGTGAAGATCTTCAATGAGAGATTGAACCACTTGAATCCTGTGTTTGATGATTCTCACCTCTAAACTTTTTCTTTTGTGGAATTTACCCCAACCTCCACCAATTTGCTGAGCTTTACTGTTTCATTTTCCGACCATGATAGCGGGCATTTTTCCATGTCTCTGCGCTCTTGGGAAAGTACGCTCTTTTCTTTATCAAGCTCTGTGGTGAGCTTGGCTAACATGGTGGTTTTCTCATCCGCAGCCAAAATTATCTGAGATCCGTGTTCGATGATCTTTTCAACAAAGTCATACAACACCCTGCCTTTGGAGGCGAATTTCTCAGCTTTCTTGACAGCTGGGTCTTCAATACTTACCACTGTCAGTGGTTTTGCATTACTTGGAGGGCAGCGGAGTCTCTTCTAGCAGGTGGCATAATGCTCGCCCCTCTGTTTGTACATGTTCTGAGATTGCTCAACTTTGTCGACCTTCACATAGAGATATCCAAAGTGACTTAGCATCGGCTTTTGCACTTTTAGTTGGTAACCTTTACTTAAATTTGAACCTTTATGTGTGTAGTCCCCATATTGACATCACCTTCTTGATTCGATTGGTATGCCAATTTCAGCATACTTGTGGCCAATATATCAACATTGACCTCAGTATACTTTTGCCTTCTTCTTCCCTTTGGCCTTTGGAAGAACTATCTCTTCAGGTCGAGCTCTCTGGAGAAATCATTTGCTTTTCGCGGCCCGATTAGCGAGATGTGTATTAGCCAAAGGGGAGGAAAGAAATTGTGAACTTCTAGATTCTTGTCAAGTCGGTCGCCATTGCCACCCTCACGAAGTTATTGTCACATCTGAACTCACCATTGTGTGTGACAATTGGAGAAGTGTTTGTCATCATGTCACGTAGTTGACACATTGGTGATCAGCATTGACTCATTCATGAAGCGATTGGTCGTTCTCAGAAGTGATATCATACGTTGGCGAAGACAAGCTAGGAATGGGCGATGGTGGGCTTGACAGTATATCAACCGTATGGATGCTTGTCACTGAAGGAGTATCAAGCTGGGTTGATGCTGCAGGGATAGGGGATATCTCGGCTGCAGGAATGCTTGTGGTAGGAATAGGTGACGAGGGAACGGGAGGTGGAGGAGTTCTTGACTCAAGAGGGGTATGAGGAACGTTTGAAATCATGGGCGATGATGTTCTGTGGATTTCCTCAACTACGTTCTCGGGAGGAGAAGCAGTTATTTCTTCATCATGCTCGGGTTCCTGTTGATCACCCTCTTGTCTCTCTGATTCTGGCTCACCTTCGAAGTCACCTTCAGATCCTTCTTTAGAATCTTCATCAGACTCTTGCCCGCTTTCAGAAACCTCTTCGGCATCGGAGTCTGCTTCTGCTGAATCTTCATCTTCAGCGGATTGGTCGCTTGAATTATCTTCTTCATCGGAATCTACCTCCTCTAGAATGGGCTTTTTACCCTTTGAACGAGATGGATGGGATTCCGGCTTCTCTGTCTCTTGGACAGCCTGAGTATCTTTCTTGCCAACAGTGAACTTGATCCTTGGACCTCTTCGTGAAGAAGTGGGGATGGCCGCTGATTTGTTTTTGTCGCGGAGTTCTTGCTGTTGGCGAGCTTCTGCCTCAGACTCTTCTCCTTCTGAGTCTGTCCTGAAACTTTTCATCGTATGACCATGTTTGTGTAACCATTCTTCTGTGTTGGCTAGGATTGGTCTCAGCCTTTCTCTCATCTTTGGTGACCTCTTTTTCCTGAACCAGCAGCCAATGCGAACAACGACCTCTTAACTTAGCGCCGCGCGCTCATGCGGTGGCGTTCATGATATAAGCTGGATCCTCAAAATCCTCACGGTAGGTGTGATACCAAGATCTCGATTTGTTGAGCTGTCAATCTGCAATGGTCTGCGATGGATTCTTCATCTCACGCAATACGCCCGGATGTCTTCAAAGCAGTGCATGTTGGTGACCCTTTTGCAACTTCTTCGACATCTTCGGTAGTCAAAATCAAACCCTATACACTGTAGGTTTGATGGTCATGATCTGCATCTCAGCATAGACAGACTTAGCTTTTTGTGCAGTTTGGATGGTATATCTGCCGATGGTCAGTGGGAACTTGAATCCACGCTTGTGGTTGCTTCTTCGTTCTTTCTGCACTGACATCAGCTGTCTGCATGTTTCCATGAGAACCCACTTATCCGAAGGATAACGTGGTAGCATGTAGGGACAACCGTTGTAACAACCTACTCTCAGTAAGTAAGCGTTGAGGTGGAGAAAATACATCCAGCACACTTACCACCTTACTAAGCCTCATCAGGACACTCTTCTTCTTTCAATTTGGATCAAAGTTGAAGAGTAAAGTATAAAGAAAACATCGATGACACATCGAAATGGTGAAAGCTCTCCTTTAGCTCCAACTGATAGAAATATCTGTACACAGGCACCATCATTCGATTCCCCTTTGTAGATAGACCTGGGAATTGTCTCATTACAGTTGCTGCGTACACCAGGTAAGAAGTCATGTAGAACTTCAATGTAGAAGGGCGTTGATCAGCTGACCGTGCATCTCATCAGTTGTTTACCCCAGTCAATATGCACCTTCTGCCTCCTTATGATCTTGATGTACTCATACATCCAATCGTGAAAGGTGGATGATTCCGACAAACCTTTCACTCTGCTCAGAAACGTGATCATATCCTTGACGTCATCTTTGAAGTCACTTCTCAGGAGTCCTTTCGGCCATCTGGAAACATACGATCTAGGCTTTTTAAGCCATTGAGTATTTATCAACTGTTTGGCTTTATTAGGATCAGCATCGAAAATCTCCTGTGCTTTTGATATAGAAATGTCAATATATTTGTCCATGTGAGGAACCTTGAAGATGATGTCAAAGAAATCGGGGTCGAGTCTTAGAATCTCATGCCCGGAAGAGTCGATCACACTTCTGCTTTCTCGGATGTAATGAGACGCAATTTGAAGAACAAACTCAGTATTGTGTGCAGCTGTGGGGAACATCGCCACCAAGTGGAGATTGCTGTGTATGATTGCCCTCATTGAATCAGGGAGAGGCTTTGTCTCTGTCAACTTTGCAAAGTCAACCAAGTCTTGATGGCCAACTTCTGTATCCTTTATTTCTTCAACTTTCGAAAGCACCATGGTTGGCCGGATAGGCATGCTTGATATTTGTACTTCATCTTGCTTTTGCTTTTCGAGAAGAAGAAGGCTTCGTACTTGATCATCAAAAGCTGGAACGAGCACTCTTGACTTGGCGATCTCACGAGTAGAAGCGCAATCCATCTAGCGGAACAAACACCAATTGTTAGGAAACATGGGAAGCGTGAAATGAAGCACAAAGGGTGGAAAAGCCACCCGAGGCGGATGGCGAAGACATAAAGCGATGTCTGCAGTCTTGAGGAGCGAAGCTGAGGGATACCTTTGGTCAAAATGAGTGCATTTGGAAGGTCACGGGAAAAGCCTGCAAAAAGTGTAAGGGCGCTAAAATTCAGCGCCCTTACATTCTAAGAAAATTGCTTTTGGTGTAAGGGCGCTAAATTTTAGCGCCCTTACACTTTTCAGTGTTAGGCAATTTTGTTAAGTTTGAAATGTCATAGCGCTGAAAATTAGCGCTTCTGCAATTTTGGCAATTTTTGGTGATGTAAATGCAGTGAGGAATGGCGAAGGCGCTTTGAGCTTTGCAAATGCTTGTAGAATGAAAGCTTTCGAATTTGTCTCCATTTCCATGTTTATGCTTAAGGGTTTCACAAGAAATCTTTTCTTTTGTGAGATTACAAAGTTTGTTTCAAAGCATATGAAAAGAACGGCGTGAAAAACGCGATGGGAATAACGTTGGAGAGATATGAGTTTGTGAGGAGAAATGAACAAAACATGGAACACAGAAATGTCGCCATCTTTGAAGGAAGAAAGAAACGTGTATGGAGAATGAGGGTAGGACGCGTAGAGAAACAAAGAAACGCGAATGTAGAACAATACACGTTTGGAGAAAACAAAGAAAGGAATGGCGAGGGTTAGCAAAGGTTCACCAAGGCTCGTGCAATGAAAGCAAACCATGAATGGCGAACAGGGTGAGGAAAACGCGAAGGGAGAGAAAGCGTAGGTTTAGGAAAGAGAAGAATGCGAATGGTAAGACAAAAAACGCGAATGAAATGAAAGACGTGAAAGAAAGAAACAAAAACGCGAACGAACATAGATCATATACAAATGACAATACAAAGCTAAATGGAAAACTTTACCAGGGCGAAACGCAAATCTTGCTGAAGAGGCGAATGGCGAAAATCCTCAAAACGCGAATTGCAGTGGAGAAAGGAACTCGCACATCAAGATGAGATAAAAGAAATAAAATACAAACAACAAAAGTGGCGAATTCATTCACTTAACTTGCAAAATGAAAATTAAAAACCTAACTCAAGTCGTGCAATAAATTTAGGCACGAAAAGTGGCATGATTGACGAAAAATGCGAAATCATGAAGAAACGTGCCAGAAGCTCAAAAAAGTTTAAGTGTCGAGAAAAAATGTAATGGCGCTAAAATTTAGCGCTCTTGCATTTTTTGGAATTTTCACTTCATGTAGGGGCGCTAAATTTTAGCGCCCTTACATTTCCAGACTTAGCCAAATTTTTGGATTTTCCCTGCAGGAGCGCACTTTTTCAGTGCTACTGCATCTTCCGTAATTTGCAAAGAAAGTACTACTTGATGAAAGCGTCGCTGAAAGATCTACGTTTGAGAAGGTCTTTGTGAACGGACAAAGGGGGAGATGCTTCGAATTATTTATTCGAGACTTGGGAAAGCGCTTATTCGGTGGCTTGAAAATCACTCCTTTATCGCGTTGAACTTCCGCGAATCTAGGAAGCGGACAAGTTCGTAAGGGGGTTATCAGGTGGAGCAGCTGTGCTAAATTCCGTGATAACACCATGGTGGAGGGGCCGAGCTCAACACTTTCGAGAATTCTTGTGCTTCCATCAACTTGAGCATTCGCCATGGTACGCAAGATGGAGTTCCAGACTTAGAATCTTTTCCTCATTTTCGCCAGTTTTTCATGCCCTGCTATTTATAGTAAGCCCTCTCAATTTTGCATCTCTGAAGCTCAGAACGACTTGAAATTTTAAACACTGCATCCTCATGACCTTGTCCTGTCGACACTGCCATTTTTAGCCGGCCTGCTATTTTTAGCCCATTTTTGAAGGTGGATTACTATAAATAGTAACTGCTTGCTTCTGATAGCTCCACTGCTCCGATTAACTTGAAATTTGAATGAGGCGCTCCTCACCACGTGACCTGTCTATTGACGTTGACGCATGCACCCGATTTACTATTTTTAGCCAGTTTCCAAAATGACTATAAATAGTAAGTGCTCCATTTGACTTGAAATTTTACCAGCAGATAGCCTGAAGGATGCTGATCGCGATGGTTTACACCGGTTTTCGAAAATTCTGACTTTTTACCCTTCTTTTTCGAGGGCTCAAAGTTTGGAAACCTAATTTTCTCTGCATGCGTATCAAATGATCTCTGTTTGCCTTCGTTTCTGCTGCATTGCGATCAGCTCGTGATTCTGAACTGCTAGGAAGCGGCTGCTGGGGCATACCTGCTAAAAATAGTAAGTTCCTTACTGAGTGATTATCTCCATTTGCATGTCACACTACTGCGAAGCTCTCGAAAAACCACCGGGGAATCATCCGACATGCAAAAGAAACCACGACATGCAAACCTAAAAGCCTCGGAGTTGAATTCGAAAGTTGTCGTCTACTTTGCATGTTATCGTAAGGTCACCGAAAAACCAGGAAGAATATCGGACAATACAAAGAAAAACTACGCATCGAGCCACAAGAAATTTGTCGAAGTTGAATTTGCTAAAAATAGTAAGTTATACGTTTTTGCTCAAATTTAGCGTCTGGCTTGACTGATGTGCTACGAATGTCGTGTGACTATTGGAATCTCAAAAATCTTGTGGATTGCGTAATTTCCACACTTACTAAAAATAGTAAGTTCCTCGGAATCAGATGAAAACTTGCTGATAGCCTACTGGAAACATGCTGACAACAACGTTAGTCTTAATTTTCAATTTATCCACTTCGTTCGACCTTGGACTGACCAGGAAAGATGAAACCCTAATTTTCAGACTTGGTCAATTTCACATTTAAGCTCAATGACGGGCACAATCCTTGAAAGGCAGACATCAGAAAAGAGACAGAGCGAGAGAGAGAAAAACCCAAGCCAAAAGACCAGAATGGAGCAAAATTTAGGGGGTCCCCATTTTGAATGGGGCGATGTGTGAAAAGGTCACAACAGGTTCTCTATAGATGTGTGATAAATTCTTAGTTCAATGTTGTAGAACAATTTTTGAAAAAAGAAAGTTGTGTCACAGTCCACTTTCAATCCAGCAAGCCAAAATGAAAACTTAGCCTCTTGGAATAAAAATGCTTGTTTGCAAAACAAATGAATAAGAATGAGGTAGTTAAGGTGTTTAGAGTGATTTAGAGGTCACTTTTAGGGCTCCCTTGGGCGTGGGTCAAAGTCAACTCCATAAAACATTAAAAAAATGCTCAGAAAAACACTTTTTGGATGCCTAGGCATGTGGGTTTTGTCTTGGTTTGCCTGGGTTTTGTCTGGGTTTTGCTCGGGTTCTCTTGGGTTGTGCCTAGGCGAACCAGACCCAAGAATGAAGGATCCTGGCCGAACCCACAGGCGAACTGAACCAGGAGCAAACTAGGGGTTCGAAAGGAGAACTCGGTAAGTCAACGACAGTTGGCTAGTACTAGGTGTCGAAATCTAAGCCTGAAACTCATCACAAAAGTTTATGCGATGAAAGATGTTGAAAAAGATGCTTCGTGATGGAGGGGATCTTCAAAGGCGAAAAATGTAAAAAATATTCTAAGCCTGGAAACACTACGTTGTGCTATGGGGGAGTTGCACAATCAATGTGCAAGTCAACTTTGCAGTGTCCGTACACGTAAAATGATAAAATACTGAAATATTCCGAACCAATTTTTTCAATTTTTGCCAAGAACACAACAATGCAGAAAGCACCCGTTAGGGTTAGATAAATCAAACCAGCAGTTAGAATGTAACTCTTTGCCAAGAATGCGCACTCAATCTCAACAAGAGAGAGGCTGTCATATGGCAAGAGGATCGTCAGTACATTAAATCAAACTGCAACTGAAAGTAACTCAACACCAAGTATGTGCTACCCAATCCAGAATGGACATGAGGTGACCATATGGCGGAGATATAAAGAAATACAAATGCAACTTCAAAATGTAAAGTAGGCGGCAAGCCAACCTCTGCCACTTATCCAGTGGGGAATACAGTAAATGAAAGAGCAGAAGTTAGAATGCTGACAGTACTACTGTTCAACTTACAATAATTTGAGAATGCCTGTCAACCACATAGAATAAGAAAGTCTATCATTGTTGTACTGAAGTATAATGTCTCTTAGGTGCTCACAGTGACTTCTCACCACTACCCAACTCAAATGATTGATATTATGCAAACTGATATAACTGGCATGGACTGAAATTACTGAACCAGCAACACAGAACCCTACTAAAATGCTTGTATCTCACACTATACTCATCCAAAAGACACCAAATCAAATGCAAAAGCTCCCTGAGATGATGGCACCCAAGTTACAACAAAGAACCCACTCAAAAGCTTTGATATTATTTTAACACGCATTCCAATGCAGCCCCACAGATGGTACGACCCTAAGAGGGGCGACTTGATGTAGGAAAAATCACAGAAAGCTCAGAAAAATCTGCAAACTTGCGTAAAGGGGCGCCCCAAGAGGTTAGACAGGATTATGCAATACCCAGAACCAAAATATTTTTATTTTCAAAGATATGAATAAAACTATAGATCAGCCATGATATCAACAACTCCAGATTTTCGATATGAAATTGCAATAAACTGAACTACAAAGCAAAACTCAAGCTACAATGCAAACCTCACTACAAAATCTCTCAACAATAAGCAAACTTCTCCACTAGGTGCTATCTCTCAAGCACGAAGTCGAGCCAAGGCTAGGAGGCATTCATTCCTCGAAGCAGTCCAGCAACCATTTCGGCAGCATAACAATACTCAAGATATTTGATGCTGAAATGAAGACCCATAGCTCCCTTTTATAATTTTGAGAAGACACTTCCAGATGCTTCTAGAAGGTGCGCCCACTCCCCAAGATGCTTTTAGGGTTTTGACTTGACCAAGTCTTCCTTCAAGAGGGCGTACCTTTTCTTTAGTGATAAAATTACTTTAAAATAAAACATAAACTTCTCCAAAGGTTGGCGTCCAATTTCTTTTATGCAGTTATTGACTTTAGAAATATAAAAATATTTCCTGATGATGCGTCCACCCATGAAGTCCCCTTTTTCAGAACAACTTAAAGTTATGAAGCTAGGCCAAGGGGTTATAATATTAAAATATAACATTATTTTAATTAAAGTACTTATATCTCCAGAAAAAGCATCAAGAGGCCAAAACAACCATACCAACTGAACTGACTGCAAAAGGAGGTCAACTGAACTGAAGCCAACAGGGTCACTCCCAGAAATAGAATTTACTAAAAATAGTAAATTCGGAAAGTTG
>VDFB02133725.1:0-12358 GCA_007258455.2 Sequoia sempervirens | reverse complement strand
AAAACAAGAGGTATTTAGTACGGGCATTCTGTTCGTGGGGTGTGATCCATATGGTGCGAGTCCCCTTTCAGATCCATCTCGTCGGAACCACACTCATGATTCTTGGGGTTTCTCCAAGAACCCACTTTTATATACCGGTTGGAAGTCCCTCGGTGTCAGGGTGCTACCAATCTGAGTCGTCCTAGGGTGAGTACTTTTTCCCACCAGAACAGGCCCAAGTTCTAGAGTCAGTAACTGTTTCTCTTACACCTAGGATCACACGAATGCGTAAGGGGAGATGATACTCCAATATACCAAATCGTGAAGGGTAAAAATAGATAAAAACAGGTCTGACTTTCTGATCACCGAGTTTTCACAAGGTGAGAGCATACTCGCCTACCGTTTGTTCAAACATAATCAGACACTTGCAAACAAAATTCATTTTAAGGCACCAAAGGAAATATTCCTAAATTAAAAAATGCAAGCATGTGGTTTAAGAGATAAATCTTTGACAAATGTAGCTACAAAACCACATGCCAGTAGTTTGAATAAATGTCTTTGACTCACAAAAAACTCCAACGCCACATGCTGCCAACAAAGATTAGTAAAAAAAATAAAAAATAAAAACTTAAATGAAAACAACAAACTTAAAATAATGATAACTTCCTCCAAACTTAACAAAATTTTAAGTGGTAGATATCCATGGAAAGCTGAAAATTAAACCTTCAAAACCCAGAAAGGATTTTCCACAATTCTGCACACAAAAAAACGTTATAGGCAAAAGGAAACACGAGTTTTAAAAGTTAAATTAAAAAACAAATGATCACTAAAATAGCCATAACTTTCTCAAATCTTAACAAAATTTGAAACCTGAAGTTCTAGAAAGCTGAGACCGAGATCTACAAAACCCAGAAAATGTTTTAAAATATTTTATTCACCCATTTTTCTGTGCTCAAATGAAGGTGACGGGATTTCGTATGACTTCTTGGCTGTAACCTGCAAAACAGTGAAAACAAACAAGAACACACACAAATTTTCTACAAAATGTCGGGTTCACCAATGTATCATCGAAAATTAGATTGTTAGCTTATTAATCAATAAACATTAAAAATCCAAAGAGGCTATCAAGAACAATGGAAAATCACAACAAAGAACGATTATACCTTCCTTTCCTTCCATGCTTCACCTTCATAGCACCTTCTTACTTGCTGGATGATGTTGCCCTCAGATTCGTTGTGCGAGCAATCTGCAAATGTCTAAGACCTACAACAAGCTTTGAAGGATTTATGCAATGTCTAAATGCCTATGACTATGACAATGTCTATGAAAATAATGACTACTAATGCCAAATGACTATAATGACTATTAAATTAAAAATGAAGTTGTCGATCCCGAAATTATGAGCAAAATTGTCTTTTATAGAAAACACAATTTTGAGTGGATGGATGAGATTAAATTCTAAGAAAGACCTAGAACGAGAGGTCTAGATTAAATCTGAGAATCCCTAATCAGGGTTAGGGAAAAATCCTTAATTGAATGGTTAGAATAATGTCTCGATAATCGGATTCAACACTCTAAGCTCTACAAAAGGGTATTTTTTTTTTTTAAAAACATCATTCTAACTAAAGAAATACTTAGCTAAAGTTGAAAGTTTTAGAAAATTTTGAAAAACTAAGTTGTTTGCCAACTAGGATCAGGTGAAACTTATTTGGCTGAAACTTGTGTGCCATGTAATAAGCCACGTAACTTTGTGCTTTTACCCAATTGATCCCATGGTTTATATTTTTAGGAGAGGTTAGATATCATATTTCTGCTTGTGCTACATGTGTTAACCCTGGCCATCAACACACATGTTGGTGGAAAACCCATCATGATAACATCCCATGGTGGTACACCTTCAAAATATTGATTAGAATGAGGTACACACAAGAAGAGGGGGAATATTATATAATTCTAAAATTCCAAGGATTGATTCCACTTGAGGACCATTTAGAGATATGTATAAAAACATGGAAAGGAAGGAAGGAATATGATACTTGATTGTACATATATTTTTTCTACTATACTTTAAATCCAATAATATGAACTTGGTATACCAACTAGAAAATAAGGGAAAAACAAAATACTGGGGGGAAACTCTTGCAATAAATTATTCACACCTTCTCTTTCAATGATGGCAAAAATATTTATACCAATTATTGTGGATGGAAGAGATTGTATTTTGACTAGTGGAGGAAAACAATATCAAGATATACTATCACTTGCACCCCAATCAGGTGCAATACGTACGCCGATAGGCTTAGAAAAATGTGTACGACTGCTATTTTTTGGCGTCAAACTGGAGGAGATTTTCCGGTGTTAGACTGGAGGAGATCATGGTGGGGTTCCCCCATGTATAATAGCCTATCAACTAATAAGAACACTCCACTACCCCTCCAAAAAAGGAGTTTTGAAGTTGGTTTAATGGATGGAAAAGGAGACCCAACTTCCATGAAAGAGATGCTATATAGCACACCAAGAGGATGGAGAATAAGAACCAAAAATAGATATCCAAGTGAAAAAAAGAGAAAGGGAAATACAAATGGATAATAATTCAAAGGGTGAGTACTACAAATAACCCTTGAAGATAAGGGAAGAAAACATATCCTTTGTAGAGAATCCCAAACTGGAAAATATTGGAGATTATTGGGATGCACAAGTTGTGATAAAGTGATTGAAATATTGTCCAAGTATAAAGATTTATTTACTTGGAAATTCAATAACCTCAAGTAAATTAAAGATGAAGAAAAAGTGATGTGGATACTTATTAAGGATGGATAAAAACACAAAAGAAGAGGCCCTACAAAATTAACCTAAATATGAAGAAAAAGGTCAAGGGAGAACTAGATAAGGTGCTTACAATATGCATAATCAAACCAATTGAAGATATGGAATGGATTATTTTGATGACGACCAATGTAGAAAAAAAATAGCGGAAAAAGGATTTGTGTGGACTTCCAAGAACTCAACAAAGCCTACATCCTTGATCCATTCCCTACCCCATTCATAAAGGAGATATTGGAGTTAGTTGTAGGGAGAGGAATATACTACTTCATCGATGGATTTTTGAGATACCATAAAGTGAAGATCAAAGAGGAAGATGAACCTAAGACTAATTTTTCCACTGAATGAGGATCATTTATGTATACTATCATGCCCTTTGGACTAAAGAATTCTCTGGTAGTGTTTAGCTACATACGGTAAATTCCTTGAAAGCTTTCATACATGACTTTCTAGAAGTGTAGCTAGATGATTGTACAATATATGGATTGGTGAAAAATCATGTCCAAACACTCTATACCATGTTGGAGAGATGTATAAGTCTTCAAATTTCTTTGAAAATCAAGAAATATATCTTTGTAGTATCATTTGTTACACTTTTAGGGCACATCATTTGCAAAGAAGGGATAATGGTAGAACCAATGAAGGTAACACTTATCATGAATTTTCCAACACCAAAAATGGCATTGAAGGTCAAAAATTTCCTAGGATAGACTTGATACCACCATAATTTCATTAGAGGCTATGTGGTAGTACAAAAACCATTGGAAGATTTGTTAAATAAGAAATTAAACAAAAGCATTAATTGGATAGAACAATGCCAACTATCCTTGAAACATCCAAATAGAAGATTGTTGAAGCATGGATTCTAATATTTTTGGAATGGACAACCCCCTTCCATTTCCACATAAAATTCTCTAATATACCCATTGGAGTAGTCTTAGAACAACCTAGGGGAATAAGGACCATCCTATTACATTTACAAGTAGGAAACTCTCATAGGAAAAGAACTATATTATAATTAAAAGAGAGGATTTGGAAATGATGTATACTATAGAAAATTTTAGGCATTACCTTATATATACATTATTCAAATTATACATTGATCATGAACCATTGAAGTATTTGTTAAACATACCACTGATTCAAGGAAGAATATGCAAGTAAAAAAAATATTGGGATACACTTGATGCATCGTAAGTTCATCAGAGGCTATGCAATAATAGAAACACCATTGAAATATTTGTTAAAGAGATGAAACAAAAACATCAATTGGATAGAACAATGCCAATTATCCTTTAAAACACCTAAATAGAAGATTGTTGAAGTGCCGATTCTAATATTTTTGGAATGGACAAACCCTTCCTTGTCAATTCAAATTTCTCTAGTATAGCTATTGGAGTAGTCTTAGAACAACCTAGAGAAAATAAGGACCATCCTATTATATTTGAAAGTAGGAAAATTTCATAGGCAAAAAAAAACTATACTACAAATAAAAGAGAGGCTTTAAAAATGGTATACACTTTACAAAAGTTTAGGCATTACCTTCTATCTACACCATTCAAATTCTAAATTGACCATGAACCCTTAAAGTATTTGTTAAACAAGCCAATGATTCAAGGAAGAATACGTAGGTGGTTACTGTTAATTCAAGAGTTCAATTTTAACATCATGGTGAAACTAGGTAGAAAAATTCAAGGTCTCGATTGCCTCTCCAAAATCAAAACATGTGAAGAAACTAATGATTAAGGAGAATATATCCTTCCAGTGAAAACCTATTTAGGGTAACTATGGTACCATATGAACTAAATGATATGGTCTCATTACTCTCTATAGGTGAATATCCATCAAATATGTCACAACAAGATAAACAAATATTATTATGAAAGTATCTATCTTTCACACTAATTGAAGGAGAAATATACAAGATATGAAGAGATGACATCATTTTGATGGTAGTCTATGATGATGAAAGGGAATAAATATTAAGGGAAGAACACAAAGGAATATTTGGTGGTCACAATTTAGGAGATGTCATTATAAAGAAGATAAAGTTGGCATGACTCTAGTGGCCAAATTTGTACAAGGATGCAACACAATATGAAAAATAAGGTGACATTTTTCAATGGTTAGGATACCTACCACAAGGGATGAAATTCCCTTGCATCTAATATTATCTCAAGTTTCATTTAAAAAATGGGCTATAAGATTGATTGGACCAATAAACCCACCGATCAAGTTATCTAAAGCCAGATTCATTATAACTGGTGTGTAATATCCCATCAAATGGGTTGAAGAAGAATCTAATAGGTATTATACAACCAAAAGTATCACAAAGTTCCTATATGAAAATATTCACTAGATTTGGTTGTCCAATTAATATAACTAGGGATTAGGGGAAACACTTTATAAACAAAGTAATTGTGGAGTTACTAAGGAGGCTTATGCTAAAAAATAATGTGAGTACTTCCTATCACCCTCAAACCAAGGGGAAAGTGAATATCTAAATAAAATCATATAAACAAAAAAAACCTAAAAATTATAGTAGTAATAGGAAATATTGGGACATAAAGATACTAATGGTGTTATGGGCATATAGGAATGCATACAAATGATCCATAAAGTTTACTCCTTTTGGGTTGGTGTATGGGATGGATGAAAAATTTCCCCTAAAACTTATAGTACTCAATATTTGTACTAGAATTACCCTCAAAATCATTGATTATGAGTCCTTAAAGAAAACAATTGAAGATTTGGAGAAATTATATGAGAGTAGACAATCATTAATATATCACCAAAATGTAGAAAGGAAAAGACAAAAATCCTAGTATGATAGTAATGTAATGCACACAAAAATCAAGAAAGATGATATGGTTCTAATATATGCCAAAAAATCAAGAAGCAAGGTAAATAAAAGGTGATATGGTTAGGCCCATATTACATTGATGAGATACTACAATCTAAGGAAATTAAATTAAGGAGGCATGATGGTATAGACCTGCAATGTTACATTAATGGCCCAAAAAAATTAAAACACTACCATCAAACTCTAGAATAAATTACTCGTGTTTTGGTATTATATTTGTAACATAGATGTACCATAGCACACTAACTTTACCCACAAAAAAGAGCTATAGAAAAAGATAATAACTATATAAACATGGGAAGATGGGGAATGACTACAATATTAAATATACTTACCACCATTGGCAGGCTATAAATATATGAAGATAACCTTCCTATTTTCTCTTCGCATATACTTTCTATCCTCTCACACTCAGAAGATCACTCTATGAAACCATAGCCCTATCTTTATATTGTATCTACCACTTAATCAAGGAAGTAGATGCACCTATTTTGATAGATATTTCATAGAATCCCTAACCAAAAGTACATAAAATTTCCCTACAAAGCAGTGGAGGTGGAACTTGAAAGGGATTCCTCTAATTTTATCACTGATGTAATATACACAAAAGATATATGAAATTACATACATGCTCCCATAATAGATATATACCACACCAAATTTGAAGAGCTATGAAAGACATTGCTATAGAAAAAAAGATAAGCTCATATTTAACATTATATAGCAAGGTCCAAGAAAAGAAGTTGGATGTATGGAGAAATTTTCTAGATTTCACAAAGGAGGGGTGGGTTTAGATAATCCTAAGCTGAATCTACACTAAATACATTTCCCTGGATAAACCCTATTATATTACAAAGAAAGCAATCCAAGCTATAACTAGGTTAGCTACACAAGGAGAGATCCCTTTGAAGAAGGCCATCAAGAAAAATGAAGTTAATAAATCTTATTGGGCAACCTACAATGACCACAACTTGGATGTTTAAAAATTACAAATTTGGTAGTAAGATATGAAAATATGGACATTGCATATAACATGTACTACACAAATAGGGAGGGTTCCATCCCAACAACATCAATACACATCACCTACCAGATGATTGTAGAAGGTAAATCGATTGATCTATGTGAAGTTTTGTGGAAAAAAATTCTACAAAAATATCCAACATACAAAGAAGTCTCATTACTAGTTCAAGTATGGGACCCTAATTATTTGCCTCACATTTTATTTTCTCAACAAGCTACTAGTCTTTGCAAGGAAGTTTTGGGAAGCCACCAGACTAATAGCTACCTAGATAAACAACCATGTCAAACATTTCAAGGACACCACCCCCTACACTGCAACTTAGTGGGGGTTTTTCAAATCCCTCCAATAGAAGCTATAGGATAGAGTACACATCTCATACAATTTTGTGAGGAGATACATAAAAGACACTGTGTTTTTGGTTAAAAATGGCTACACCTTGATGGAGGTTATTGAACCATACATGTCCTAAATACTATAACTTTTATACAAAGTGAATGATGCAGAGATAGACTCCTACATAGCTATATTTATTTGATTACCAAAAGACCCTAATGTGGAGAGGTTCACAACTTACATTAAATTCATGAATAATTTGGTAAAGAAGCCCAAGGAGCACATGGAGAAGAATAAATGAAAGTTGAAAGAAAAATGGGGGCTATCAAAGGAAGAACTAGAGGAACAAAGTACCTCTAATCTTTGAAGGTCTGGATCATTACAAGTAGGAGCATCTCTTGTTGCATCTGCATAATCAGGAGATAAAAAGGGAAAGACAAAGAGAAAATTTCACACTACACCAACACAATAAATAATAATTAGAGGAGGCTATTGAAGCAATCCTACAAATGAGTGCAGAGAGGAATAAAAAGAGACAAAAGAAGAAAGCACAAAAGGAGATTTCATCATCTTAAGAAGATAAACAAGGTGAAGATAAATGCATCACAAAACAAATAGAGGCCTTCCTAGACATGAACAACCTCTTTAGCAGATTATTTACATAAAGGGGTCCTTGAATAAATAGTGAAACTATATGAAGAGATGGGGGCTCATAACAAGGTGACCATTAAAGAGGTGATCATTAGATACATGGTGGCCTTCACAAAGACTTTGGAAGGGATGATCAACCTATTTCCACCATAGTTAGCTATAGTACTAAAGCACAAAAGGGATCAAGCCACACATAAAGAAGAAAAATTAAAAGAATAAGGTTTAGTAGAGATCACCCCCTCAACCACTACTACAAAAAAATAAAAAGATATAAAAAATATAAGCTAGGGAGCTTCATTCAAAGAAAAGGGTGGATAAGCTCATGATGTAGAATCTAGAGGTAAATAAATAGATTCAAGAAGAGATAAGAGAAGGCACCAAAAATACCTATGAGGATGTTTAGAAAGAAGAATCAAAGATGCATGAAGTTCCATCATCCCCCTCCAGTCAAACAAGTCATTCAATAGGGCAAGATATGCCCTTTCAATCCCCACCATATTTGAAGAAACCATCTTCATCTACCAAAAATTCCCCCATGTAGTTCATCAAGGAATTTTTGGCACAAGAAAATTGGATCTAATTAGTTGTAACTCTATAACTTCTACAATTCTCATTGGTTGGATCCTAGGTTGATATTTCTAGCATCTCTGCTTGCATAAATTTCAACTTAGTGATATCCTTCATCAGACCATTAGGGAAGACATCCTCAAAGAACATGTGGAAAACACATAGCAATTAGAGGGAGTTATAAGTGACATACAAGGATATTCTTCACAACCCTTAAGCCAATAGATCAAAATTTTGGTAGATGGCCTTAGAGAGGATATGCAAAAACAAGAAACCACTCTCCACTAGAAAATCATTGCAAAAAACACAAAGGAAAAGATGGATGAGGAGAGAAAGAAGTGTGTAATAGCTCACTGTGCATTGGAATCAAACATTTTTATACTAAATAACACCAAAAGTGATATTAATGTACTATATTAATTTTTGATTTCAATGGCCTAATCTCACTTAGAATCTCAAAGGCCAAATAGAGTAGAAAGAACAACAAATCATCCAAGTAGGGAATGCCTATGATTCTTTATAGGAAATGGATGGGAAGAAAATGGTATAATTGGAAATACTTCATGTCCAGCTCCAAAAAATGTAGGACCATGGTGAGAAGATCAAAAGCCAATTCAAAAAATTAAGGGAAGTAATAAGCTTGAAGTTGACACATGTCACAGGCCTAATTTGGGATGCACACAAATTGACACAAAAAATTCAAATTCCCACTACATTTCCAGAAGTAGAGAATATTCTCAAACAAATCAATGCAAAAAATCACGTCCTCTAGCAAGCTAAAGTTCAGTGGGATAACACTTTTTCCCACCTTAAGGAAATATAGAACATGCTCCCAACCAAATAATTTAATTTGTATGTCTTAAGGACAAGACATATTTTTGAAAAGGGGATGATGTTGGTAGGGTAATTGGTAGAGAAGGGGTCTAGAACAACAATAGATCCTACCACAAACCCCAACAAAAGGGGATGTAGAGTTGAAGGCTAACGAGGTCTATCAAAGAAATGATGTATTTTTAAGGGACATGTCCTAATATAAAGATACATGTCTAGATGGGAAATAAGATGAAAAATATCAAATATAGAATATAAGACATAGACTATAGAAGAATGAAATGATGATAATGTAATGAAAGACTAAACATATATATCAATATATAGAAGTTTATAAATATCTTGCAATATAGTATGTATTGTATGATGAGTATTGTTCATGATTCATATTGATGTCTTGTTTTACTATAACAATAACATTAGATGAAATAACTAAACTATCAACTAAAGAATTTAGAGATGTAACTTATTTTACCTCTAATATTTCACATTTCTTAATTCAATTCAATCTTTTTTTATGATATGATTGTTGGTTTTATTCTATCTAGTCCTTTTCTTTCCATTGCTATCTCTTTCAATTTCCATTTACTTTCTCTAACATGCTCTTTTTTTATGATATGATTGTTGGTTTTATCCTGTCTACTCCTTTTCTTCCCATTGCTATCTCTTTCAATTACCATTTGCTTTCTCTAACGTGCTGTTTACTTTTTTCAAGTGAAAATGAGGTACCACCTTTGATTTTATAGAAGTAGGCTAAGTCTTGGATCTAGGCAGGTTAGATCTGAGCCACCTACATTGAAGCAACTTATGTGGCATCCCGATGGTAGTCCCTTCCCTTTCTACCCACATGTTACATTTTAAGAAGACAAAATAGATTCTATTGAAATTGTTTCATTTTATAAAAAAACTATTCTTCTCAATTCAACAAAACATTTTAATTACATGTATTCATATTTTCTATCAACAAAATACCAGTATAGACGTATATAATATATTTCTATCCTTAGATGTTCCCTATACCAAATCTCATACAACAAATCCAATAACCTGCCCTTAATTCATTTTTTCGCAGGTTTTCATCATGCCCATAATTTTTTCCTTCTATATAACAGATCCTGTTCCCATTAGTCTTGATTACATTCTTCATCCTTCCTTTTGTTGTAACTACGATTATTATCTCATGTTCCTTCTGTAAGACGATTTGTATTTCCACAAGGAATCTGGGATGATAGCTTCAATATCATTATAAATCTCTTTCAGTACCTTCCCATACACTTTTTTGAAAGTTTATGCTTGGTCAATCGCTTGTGGGTGGTATGAGTAAGTGCAACAGTGGTTTGCCTTTTATTCTATTGTCAAAAAAATAATTATTGCATTTACAAAATCATACGAAGTGATCACTGGTTTATCACTTGTACAACAAAGTCTCATGATCACAGTCTCTGTAGCATCATGGATGGCTTATTTCAAACCATTGTTGCTTTCTCCCAACAATGATGTACCATATCCTTCATCTCGTTTGAGGTGGATTAATTTGATTCAAAATGTTAATCATTTAATGTCTAATGGTTGTTATTAGATTACTAGAATTATGGGCATTTCATTTTTGTTGTTTGTTACTTATGTACACACATCATAATGAATTTCACATTAACGAGTTTCATCATATAAATCATATTTGTATGGAATGAAATTGTGATTTTCAATAAGTAGGTAGTCATAGGTCTATCGCAATAATATTTGAATTCAAATATCAAAATATATAAGCATATTTAATAATATATAACATATTCATGTATTAATAACAACATGCTAGAATTAAGTAACTTGTAAAATGAGTTATTGTTTCAAGATTAAATGATTAAGTGTATTTATTCCTAGTCAAGAAAATTAATTCAATGCCTACTTTTATGGAAAGATCAATGATTGTCACTTAGAAGAGTTATAATTTTTCTATATTGGTTAGATGAGGCCTCAGGGTGATTTAGAGCATCTCAAGGATGTTAGAGGATAGGTGTGCAAGTAGGAGAAGTAAGTTCTCTTCATGAGGTGAAAATTTTGTTTGTTTTCATAGGGTGATGAAAAAATCCTTAGTTTTGTGAAAATGTCATGACTGAAGTTAAAATGCTTTCACCCCTAGTGAAAATGACAAAAATAATCTTGAACACAATCTTTGTAATTTAGCCTCTTGGGGCAAACAATGAAAAAGTCGTTCAAAAGATAAAATTTGGAATTTAAAAGTTCTTGGATGCTTCTTTTTGGCTTCCAAGCATGGAAAACATGTTTTTGACACTACTAAAGACTTTGGGAGACTAAATATGACTATTTAACATCTTTGGAACGGTTAGCCCTCTTGGTATTCGTCATTTTATGTTCATATTACAAGGTTTTGGGTTGTGGAACAACGTATTTGGGGTTCTAGAATTCATTGTAGAGTTTTAAACTCAATTTTCATATTGGAAAGCTTATTTGGACATCATGTCACCATACTATAATTTATAAATGATTGAATATAGAGGATGGAGCTAGTGGCTCATTCTTGCTAGAGTTTTCACCCTTTTCAAAATTTCTTTAGGGTATATTGTGTCTATTAGTTAGTGTATTGCATTTTCCTTATTGTTCTTAATGTTTTACACATTTTCCTATATTTTCTTAGTACTAAAAATGAGTTAAGATTGATCATGTTGTTGATAATAACACATTTAAGTCAATTTAAGGTGTTTAAGTAGGGTTAATTGTAAGAAGTCTACTGACAAGTTGTTGAGGAATATTTTCATTAATTTATATATTAAATGGTATATGATAAGGTTAATTAGCTAATTTTTAGTGAATTTAATATATAGATGATAATTCTAGGTTATTCATGTCATGGGTTGAGTGGGAGTGGAGATTTAAATCAAACTTGAAATTTGTGCTAAAGATTAGAATAGATAAGTGGAAAGATGGCCAAGTACATGGATATGGTTGTGGATGATGGAGATGAGAGTTTCAAGAGGTTGGAAGAGAATGTTTCAAAAAAATTCAAGTCCATGGGAAAAATAGACATGCTAGAGAGTTTTCTTCAAGCCATCACTCACAAGTTGGTTATGAGATTTGATAAAGAAAAAAGGATTAGCCTAAAAAGGATGCTAACTATGAAGGTGAGACATCTTTAGGAGGGAAAAAAATTATCTTCAAGGTTGAGGATAATAAAAATTTCAGGGTGAAGTATATGTAGAGAAATTAGACCAATGGATTGTACAAATGGAGGTCTATTTCAATTTGGATAAGATGAAATCACATTGATA
>VDFB02133723.1:0-19134 GCA_007258455.2 Sequoia sempervirens | reverse complement strand
GGGTCCAAGTCGAGCTAGGACCTCCTCTAATAAAGGACGTATCTATGAACCCTCTATCCTGACTATTCAGGATTCTATCCCTCATTCCTCTGATCCAACTGCTCTGCCTGATCACTCTGATGAGGGCTCAGAGGGGGAGTAACCTAAGAGATTGGCCCTCGGCCTCCACCTCGACCTCTACCACGACCTCTACCACCTCGTCTAGGCATGATCCTACACATAACAATAACGAGTCTCAAATACTAAACAACTAAGGCTAACAAATAGTGACACTACGTACTAGGTCAACCTAATGGGCTCGCGATTACCCAGAGCGTCCAGTGTTAGAAACCTTGGCTCTGATACCAATCTGTAATGCCTCGTCTTATAACCTAAGGAATGTTGCAATTGTATATAAAAGTGAAATAATTTTTTTTTTAAAAGTATTAATATTAACTTAATTAGTTGCATACATTCACTAAGTTACACGACATTACACTACTTGAGATTCCATAGACGACTTTAGTATTTCGCATTGCATATATTTAATTAATATAAATATAAAAGTAAACATCGCATATCATTTGAATCCCATTCAAGATAGTATAAAGTACAAATATGATTTCTTACATTGCATTTGAAAAGATATTACAATACTCATTCATTTGATGAGGTAGATCAATAATAGTTACAATTACATTTTACAAATGTTCACCTCATATACAATTAAGGGATGTTACAATACAAGATTTCCAATAATGCAATAAACAAAGTACACTTATGTATCAAAGTACGAGCTCTCCATCCATGAATCTCTCGTTGCCACGAACATAAACTGGGGACCCAACGGAGTAAGGTGCACATTCCACCCAACCATGTGGTACCCGTAGGTCCACCCCCCATGCTAGGAGATAGTAATATGGTTACCTAGACATAACCTATTCACCCTAGACACAAGTACATAACTAACTGATGGTTACATTGCTTCCAAATTAAAGACAATCAAAGTTGCTAAGTACACAAGGTTAACTGTTGTTTTAGGTGGAGTGTCATCACAACGTTGCAAAGGTTACCCTGGTGATTCTTCATAGGTCTCGGCCCCCAACTTGGGTTACCCTGGTAACCTCTTACAAAACCCGGCCCCATTTGCAAGCTATTGCAGAATCAAATATCTTTTAAGGTAACAAGATATCAATTTTCCATTCCAGGCCTTCTCATCTTATACTCAAGACTGAACTAGCTCAAGAGTCCATAAGTGAGGCATAATCATCTTATTAAGGATTTTAATTCTAACTATTGTGTTGTTTAATTATCACTGACTTACTAACTTTTTGTAAGTTACCCTGACACCACTTTGTGTGTCGGCCCTCACACAGAGCCACTCCCCTAAACATAACAAAGGAATTCTAAGTTCTCTAACTAGGGTAGACAAGGTGCACAAAATTCAATCATATAATAACAAATGACACACAACAGTCATTAAATCTTTATTCATAAATCCAGGTTTTAATACACCATACTATAACACGTGCACTACCCTAGTCAACTCAAGAAATGCATTTGAACAAATAACAACTCCCTTACTATACATATCATTCTGGAAGACTTATACAACTAAGACTTTCCCAATTTGCCCATTAAGAAACACGATTAAAGAAAATCAAGAAAAATAAACGTCTACTATTTGGATTTACTAAATCCTTTCATTCACAAGAATTAGCAAGAAATTATAACAACTTAATTGTAATTCTTTTCTCAAACAATAAAAGAAATAACATCATTTAATCCTAATTTTAACATTCACAACTACACTTATCAATATCTATCAAATTTCCTTTTTAAATCTTTCTATTACTAGCATATATTTATTATTTTAATAATAATATATATAAAATACGCCGAGAGATATCCTTCTCGAGGCGCCTATAAAATTTGATTAAAAAATAAATATAGAGGGATATCTCAGTATTTTATATATATTATTATTAAAATAATAAATATATGCCAATGTGATTCACGACACATGTAATATCTTAAATAAATTTATTTTTTTATAATTTATTATATATTTTGGTATATTTTAGTATATTTTAGGATTAGAGTTGGGATTGGGTTTAGAGTTAGAGTTAGGATTGGAACAGAATTGATTAGAGGTTGGGTTTAGGTTAGGATGGGGTTAGGGGTTGGGGTTAAGTTTATAGAAAGTGGATTGGGGTTAGGAGGTTAAGATAAGGAGACTGGGATTGGATTGGGTTGAGTTTAATTGATTAAGATTGCGATTAAGTGGGATTAGGGTTGGGGTTAGGTTGGGATTATAATTAGGGTTAGGTTTGGGGTTAGGGTTGGAGTTTAGAGTTGGGGCTAAAATTGGCAGTAAGGTTGGGAGTTAGGGTTAGAGGTTAGGATTAGGGTTGGGTTTTAATTTTATTTTGGGGGTGGAGTTAGGGTTAGGGTTAGGGTTAGGATTGGGATTAGGGTTAGAGTTAGGGTTTAATTAGGTTAGGGTTAGGGTTAGGGTTAGGGTTAGGTTTAAGGTTAGAATTAGGAATACGATAAGGGTTAGGGTTTAATTAGGAATAGGATTAGGGTTAGGGTTAGGATTATGATTAGGTTTAGGTTTAGGTTTAGGTTTAGGTTTAGGATTAGGGCTAGGTTTAGGGTTAGGGATAAGATTAGTGTTAGGGTTAGGGTTAGGATTAGGGTTAGGTTTTTTAATTTTATTTAGGGGTGGGAATTTAGGTGGGAGTTGGGGGGTTGGGGGATTGGGATTGGGGTTAGAGTTGGTTTAGTGGGTTAGAAGGTTGGGGTTAGGGGTTAGGGGTTAGCGTTGAGATTGGGAATGGGATAAAGGGGTTGGGGTTTAGTGGGGATAGGATTAGGGTTGGGGTTTGGGGTTGGAGTTATGGTTGGGGTTAGAATTGCAGATTTAAGATTGGGGTTGGGGTTGGGGTTGTGGTTGTGGGTTGGGTCCTAGTCTAATCTTAATCTGGTGGCTCCCAATCCTAATCCTAACCTAATCCTAACCCTAACCCTAACCATAACCCTAATCCCTATTCATGACGATAACCCTAACCCTTATCCTAACCCTAATGTTATTTAGGGTTTAAATTATAATTAGATATAGATTAGGGTTATGTTTAGGGTTAGGATTAGATTTAAGGTTAAGTTTAGCATTATAGTTAGATATAAAATTATTGTTAGGTTTAGGGTTCAAATTATGGTTAGGGTTAAGGTTAGTTTAAAGGTTAGGGTTAACCTAGTTAGGAATTGGGTTAGGGTTAGGGTTATATTTAAGGTTAATATTAGGATTTTTGGTACAATTAGATATAGAACCCTAACCTTAATTTAACCTTAACCCTAGCCCTAACCCTAATGAATTCTAACCCTAACTTTGAACACTATTTTAATCCTAATCCTAACACTAACCATTATTTTGATTGAATCCTAACTATAACCCTAACTTTAATTGAATCTTAACATTAATTGATCCCCAATCCTAACCCTTTAATTGAATACTAAACCTAACTATGACTATAACCCTATTTGAACCCCAATTGTAACCCTAACCCCAATGTTTATCATAAAATCATAACACTAATTAAACCCTCATCTTAGCCCTAATTGATGCCTAACCTTAATTGAATGATAATTTATAAGAACCCTAATTGTACCCTAAACCTAATCCTAACTCTAACCCTAATTAAACTTTAATCCTAATCCTAACTTTAATGGATTGTTAACCTATTTGAACACTAATTTAACCTAATCCTAATTAAATTCTAACAATAATTATACCCTAAACCTAATTGTAATATAACCCTAATTATACCCTAACCCTAGCCCTAACTATAGCTCTAACCCTAATTAGAGCCTAACCATAATCCTAATTAAATTCTAACCTTAATTGGACCCCACTCCTAAGCCTAATTACACTCTAACCCTAACTTTTAACACTAATTTAATCATAACCCTAACATTAAACCTTACATTAATTAAACCATAACTATAACCCTAGCTCTAATTGGATCCTAACCCTAACTGATCCTCATTCCTAACCTTTTAATTGAATACTAAACCTAACTTTGATTGTAACCCTATTTGAACCCTAACTATAACCCTAACCCCAAGCTCTATTATAGAATCCTCACCCTAACCCTAGTTGAATGCTAATAACCCTAATTAAATCTTAACCCTAGTTCTACCTTAAGCCTGATTGAACACCAACAATAAACTTGACCCTTATTAAAACATAACCAAATAGATCCATAATTGAACCCTAATACTAACTTTAATTGAACATTATCCATAATTAAAATCTAATCCTAATTGAACTCTAATCCTAACTCTAAACACTATTTTAATCCTAACTCTAATTGGATCCTAATCCTAACACTAACCTTACACTAATTGAACCCTAACTATAATCCTAACTTAAATTTGTTCTGTGGATCTTACATGTGCTTGATCGCCCTGTTTGAGAGCAGCTGGCCTAACCCCCAGGCTTTTATAATGAGATCATGTCCCTAGTTGGACCTAAACCTGGACTAGTCAGGTCTAACTCTTGCCTATCTGGAAGCCTAGTTGGACTAACTGGCTTTGTTACATGGGGAGCTGATTTTGAGCCTAACTGCCCAGTAGTGACAGGGCAGACATTGGCAAATTGGACATTAACCTTCACTAGTTGTCTTAACCTAGTTCAGCCCTAATGGTAAACCTATTTCTAGTCCCTGGCTATGGCTTCATAGCCCTGATCATGATGTCACTGAATTTGTAATAGGCAATGCTGTAGCCTAGTCCTGGCCCTAGTTGTGTGTACACTAGCCTAATTAAATCCCTAACTCCAGGTGCACCCCCTGGCAAAGTAAGCCTTGGGTTTGAGTGCTGTCGTGGTGGACCTTAAATCTAATTCTAACTCTAACCCTAATTGAACTATAATTCTAATTGTGACTTTAATTCATGCCTAACCCTATTTGAACCTTAACCCTAATTGAATCCTAACATTTATCATAATAAACTCTAATTGAACATTAACCCTTTTCTAACCCTGATCCTAAGCATAATTAAATCCTAGTCATGATTGTAGTTGAATCTTAATTAAACCCTAATTATAATGTAACCCTAATAGTAACCCTAATTGAACATTAATTAACCCCTAATTGCACCCCAATCTTAATAATCTTGATTATAACCTTATTTGAACCCCAATTGTAACCCTAACCTCAAGCTTAAATCATAGAATAGTAATCCAAAACCTAACCCTAACCGTAACCTTAAGCAAACACTAATCCTAATTGAATTGCAACCTTAACCCTATTTAATCTTAAACCTAATTCAACCCTAACCCTAACCCAAATTGTACCCTAACCCTAAACCGAGTAGTAACCCTAATTGAACTATATACCTAACCCTAATCAAACCCTAACTATAATCCTAATTGTATCCTAACCCTAATCGAATTGTAATCGTAATTGGACCATAACTTTAGTTCTAAATCTTAATTGAATTGATTTATCTTTGTGATCAAATATTTTTATTTATTTATTTAATTCATTTTTAGTTTATTGAAATATTTGAATTATATTTTATCTTCGATTTATTTATTTAATCTTTAATTTATCTATGATAAAGATTTTTATTTCATCTTTTTTTATTTAACTTTTTTTTTTGATTTATTTATTTGATCTTTTAATTTATCTGCGGTAAATATATATTAATTTCTCACTTTGATCAAATCTCTTTGATTTATTTATTTTATTTTTATCAATTCATTTATTTAATTTATTTATTTGATCTTTTAATTTATTTATTTATGTTTTGATTTAATTATTTGATCTTTTAATTAACTTATTTTTAAATATTTAATTTATTTATCTGATTTTTAAATTATTTATAATAAAAAATTTCAAATCTTTGTGATCTATCTTTGATTTCTTTTTGTGACCAAATCTCTTTGATTTTGATTTTTTGTTTCAATAAATCTCTTTGATTTGATTTTTTTGTTTCATCAATTCTTTTGGTTTTGATTTTTTTTGTTTCATCAAATCTCCTTGATTTTGATTTTTTAGTTTCATCAAATCTCCTTATTTTAATAGCTCCTTATTTTATTTTATTTTTTCATCAAATCTCCTTGATTTTGATTCTTTTGTTTCATCAAATCTCTTTTGATTTTGATTTTTTTTTTTTTATCAAATCTCTTTGATTTTTTTTGTTAGTTCAAATGACTTTGATTTTGATATTTTTATTTGAGCAAATCTCTTTGATTTTGATTTTTCTTTGGATCAAATCTCTTTGCTTTTGATATTTCTATTTAATCAAATCTCTTTGATTTTTTTTTTATTTGATCTTTTCATGATTTATTTTTTATCATATCTCTCTATGTTCAATTTGTTTGTGATCTCTATGTTCAATTTGTTTGTGATCAAATCTTCTATTTTTTATTTATTTGTTCTTCATAATATTTCACATCAAGAGTCAAGAAATGCATGATACAACTATTTGATCAAATCTTCTATTTTTTATTTATTTGTTTTTCATAATATTTCACATCAAGAGTCAAGAAATGCATGACACGAAACTATTGATAACAATCCTAACAAATTAAAAATAAATGAATTGATTGAAAATAAATGAATAGATGTAATACTCTTCCTTTAAAGAATATAATACTCTATACTTAGCATTCAACCAAACATAAAAACTAAACTTGGAAACATTAACAAATATATTGCATAATATCATCATTCTTCAGTCACCAAGACGATCCCTGTCATTACAATCTTACCTTCTAATAACCATATTTAAATTCAATATATCCTTGCAGTAGTACAACATATTATTAAAACCATATTTAAATGCAATGCATCCTTCCCTGTTAGCATATCCAATTTTAACATATTCTTGTGGCCATCAATCACAGCAAATGCATAGCAAAAAACATGCCACGCCAAAGTGCAGAGATGGATATGGCAAAGAAAAAAAGGACAAAAATAATGCATCAAATATTTCCTTTAAATTATATATTTGTATTCAAATCTCTTGAAATATAGGCATTCAAAGTATGAATTTTAATCCTAATACTAACTCTAATTGAACACTAACCCTAATTAGACCCTAACCATAATTGAACCTTAACCCTAAATTTAACTAAATACTAACCTTAACCCTTATTAAACCCTAAGTACAATTGAACGCTAACCATACCCCTAACCTTAAGGGAAGCTTGACTCTAACCCTAATCCTAAACCTAATTGAAACCTAACCATAACAATAACCTGAAGATTTATCATGTACCCCTAGTTGAACCACCCCAACCCTAAATGAACCCTAGATCCAACCCTAACCCTAATTGAACCCTAATCCTAGTAAAATCCTCAACCTAGCTTAATTGAACTTTGACTCTAATTCTAATCCTAACCCTAGCTCTATTTGAACCTTAACCCTAGTCAAATGTTTATTGAATGCTAACCCTAATTAAATCCTAACCCTAATGAAATGCTAACCTTAATCAAATTATAGACCTAATTGAACCATAATCCTAACCTTAATAGTAACCTTCATTGAACCATATACCTAACCCTAATTGAACCCTAATTGTAATCCTAATTGAACCCTAACCTAGGTAATTGAATCCTAACCCTAATTAAACTGTAATCCTAATTGAACCCTAGCCCTTATTGTTACACCAAACATATCCTTAACCATAATTATAATCATAATCATAACCTTAATTCTAAGCTTAATTTTATTATGACCTTGACACAAACCTTAACCCTAATTATAATTATAAACCTAATAGTACCCCTAACACTAACCATTGTTATAACTATAATTCTAGCTCTACTTCTAACACTAATTCTAACCCTAACCCTAATTTAACCATAATTTTAATTAGACCCTAACCCTTACCTCAACTAAACTTTAACCCTAATGTTGACCCTAATTGATACGTAATCCCAAATATAATTAAACCCTAATCCTATCCCCAAGCTTTATCATAGAAATTGAACCTAACCCTAAACCAAATTTAACCCTAACCCTAACCCTAATTAAACCTTAACCCTAACCCCAAGATTTATCATAGAACCCTAATTGTAACCTAGATTAAACCATAACCGAACCTTGACCCCAATGCTAACCTTAACCACAATGCTAATTGTACCCTAACCCTTACCATAATAATAACTTTATTAAAATAATTATTTAATAGGGTTAAAGCTATAAAATAATTGATTATCTCTCTTATCCTATTTCTTCATCTATTTTCAATTACATATTCTTTTTGTTTATTCCACCTTACCTTATGTCCGTGTTTGCACATATTCCTATACTTCCTAATTCATTATAACCCATGAATATTTGATTTAAAGGTAGTCATCTAAAAATTCTTGATTGTATAGTACACAATTAAATAAATTGATAACAACTATCATAATTAAATCAATATCAAATCAACAACTAAATACTATTGTTATATTTATTTAATTTTATATATTTATTTGACATGATTACATTCAAAACTCTTTATTTTAGGATTATTTGATTATCAATAACTACTTAATTTACATAAGAGATACAATACAAAGGTCGTCATTATTTCTTTACAAGTAGAATAGAAGACTTAATACTCATAAGGATGAGACAACATATGCTGCCATAATATTTTCTAAGTGTTTCTCTTCTCTATATTTAATTTGATCATGAACTCTCTTATTTTTTCAACCATCTATTTTTTTGAAGAAATCTTCTAAGGAACTACTACCAAAATTCAAGTGTAATTGACTCAAATATCATTAAGCTTCACACTTCCAAATAAAATACTATTATGATTTAACTACCCTTATCCAAGTTCTCATCTATGAGTTTTGTTTTAATCTCCTCCATTTACATGTTTCATAAGAAAAATTAAATTAAATATTAATTACACTTTATAAATCTTTAGTTTCAAAAATTCTTAATTGCACTTTTTATAAATCTTTGGTAGACTTGGGATGCTTTACAATATGCCAATTATAAAGTTAATTATTCAAAATAGGTCTAGGTTTAAATTTAAATGTATTCTTGGTGGCAAAAGTATGTGAGGAGAAGGTAAGCAATCAAAAGAAATAAAATGTGAGATTTTCAAAAAAACATAAATGACATTGGCAGACGTGTCCCTTCAGAAAAATTAGAGTAACGTGTACAGGAACATTTCTGTCAACTGACATAATCTAATGGAAATTACATTTCAGTCACACCAATTGAAAAGCATAAAGCCCACAGTTATTTTGATGGAATCTAAAAGAAATTACGTTTCAGTCACACCTGTTGAAAAGCTCAAAGTCCATCGTTATGTTGATGGTATCTAACAGCAATTACTCCAAAATCTACGTTAAATAACGACACTTGCAGAAGAGAGGATATCTGCAATCGTGTCATCAATAAATGCAGATCCATTTAAGGATTCGCCACCGCCAGCCACATTGTTGGAATAATTTCATTCCCATTAAATTATTTTCCCCCAGTTCATATGAATTGGACTACCAACATTAAATGTTTGGCCCATGGCTTATAGGAACTAACAACTTCCCAGAACAATAAACATACCGTTATCAGACAATGTACACTCGCTGGGTTTGGATTCTAGAACACTAAATTCTGGAGGCTTTTGAGTTGTTGAATTCTACATTTATAATATGCACGAGGTACACACAGCTCTCATTCACTCACCCATTAAATCTTACACGATTTCTCTAAGATATAAACTGTGTAAACAAATTACAGTCAAGACAAATACAAATATAGACACGGGCAGATTGTTGGAGCTCAATAGAATCAACAGCCAAGGGCATGTTCTCTTGATATGGACTACACTGAGACTGCCGAGGTGAGTGGTCGTTGTACATACATAACGGCTCTCAGAACTACAAAAATTGTGGTGATATAAGCTGTTTTATTCTTGGCCAGCAACCAAGTGAGGCCCATTAATTCAGTCTCTGTTATACATTCGACTCATTCTTTCAGAAATCCCCCCATTTTTGCCCGTCTTGCCCTTGAGCTGCACAGACCCCAACAAAGAGAAAAATGAATTAGGTCCTCTGTGGATGATGAAATCTTGAGACAATTCACAAAACATCCATAGCTCATTCTACAGATGTTAAGTTGCTAAAAGGAGGAGATACAGAATATAAATGATTCAATAGACATGTAAATAAAATGTGGAAGCATAGAAAAGGCTTACAGACTCATCAAGGAATGTAAATTATGTACGATGCAGATCCCCTCCAAGATAATGCTCTTAATGCTGGACTCCAAAACTCAGGACAGATCAACATGGAATTTGTTGATATCCAAAGTCACTCATTGCCTCTCAATATACCAAGAAATCTCCACAGCAGCAATGTTTGTATTTCCTATGCCTCAGATGGACTCTCGATACAACCATTCAAGATGACGGCGAGAGGCCTCAAGAGTGAGATAGATGGAACAGGTATCCATTTTTGCGCATGAGGAGGAATGGGGATGGGCAAGTCCAAAGATGTTGAGAAACATAATGATATAATGCAATTCGTATATTTAACTGCCATTTCATTTTTTGAGGAAAGCTGCCTTTTCCACTCCCATCGCATTCTTCTATTCCCATCTACATTTATCATGCATGGCAACCACGATGAACGTCAAATGTACCTGCCATTTTCCTTTTATGTACTGTGTTTTGACCCCTGGCTGTGATCAAGTAGAATGTTTCCCTGCCGTAATTATGATTTTTATCTTGACTTATTTATTTGATCTTTTCATGATTTATTTTTTATCATATCTCTCTATGTTCAATTTGTTTGTGATCAAATCTTCTATTTTTATTTATTTGTTCTTCATAATATTTCACATCAACAGTCAAGAAATGCAAGACACAACTATTTGATCAAATATTCTATTTTTTATTTATTTGTTTTTCATTATATTTCACATCAAGAGTCAAGAAGTGCATGATGGAACTATTGATAACAATCCTAACAAATTAAAAATAAATGAATTGATTGAAAATAAATGAATAGATGTAATACTCTTCCTTTAAAGAATATAATACTCTATAATTAGCATTCAACCAAACATAAAAACTAAACTTGGAAACATTAACAAATATATTGCACAATATCATCATTCTTTAGTCACCAAGATGATCCCTGTCATTACAATCTTACCTTCTAATAACCATATTTAAATGCAATATATCCTTGCAGTAGTACAACATATTATTAAAACCATATTTAAGTGCAATGCATCCTTCCCTGTTAGCATATCCAATTTTAACATATTCTTGTGGCCATCAATCATAGCAAATGCATAGCAAAAAACATGCCACGCCAAAGTGCAGAGATGGATATGGCAAAGAAAAAAAGGACAAAAAATAATGCATCAAATCTTTCCTTTAAATTATATATTTGTATTCAAATCTCTTGAAATATAGGCATTCAAAGTATGAATTTTAATCCTAATAATAACTCTAATTGAACACTAACCCTAATTAGGGAACCATAATTGAACCTTAACCCTAAATTTAACTAAATACTAACCTTAACCCTTATTAAACCCTAACTACAATTGAATGCTAACCATACCGCTAACCTTTAGGGAAGCTTGACTCTAACCCTAATCCTAAACCTAATTGAAACCTAACCATAACAATAACCTGAAGATTTATCATGTACCCCTAGTTGAACCATAACCCCAACCCTAAATGAACCCTAGATCCTACCCTAACCCTAATTGAACCCTAATCCTAGTAAAATCCTCAACCTAACTTAATTGAACTTTGACTCTAACTCTAATCCTAACCCTAGCTCTATTTGAACCTTAACCCTAGTCAAATGTTTATTGAATGCTAACCCTAATTAAATCCTAACCCTAATGAAATGCTAACCTTAATCAAATTATAGACCTAATTGAACCATAATTCTAACCTTAATAGTAACCTTCATTGAACCATATACCTAACCCTAATTGAACCCTAATTGTAATCCTAATTGAACCCTGACCCTAATTGAATCCTAACCCTAATTAAACTGTAACCCTAATTGAACCCTAGCCCCTATTGTTACACCAAACATATCCTAACCATAATTATAATCATAATCATAACCTTAATTCTAAGCTTAATTTTATTATGACCTTGACACAAACCTTAACCCTAATTATAATTATAAACCTAATAGTACCTCTAACACTAACCATTGTTATAACTATAATTCTAGCTCTACTTCTAACACTAATTCTAACCTCAACCCTAACTCTAACCACATAATTTTAATTAGACCCTGTCCTTAGCCCCAACTAGTTCAAACTTAATATCAATTCTAATTGATATGTAACTTACCATAATAAACCCTAACCTTACTCCCCAAGCATTAGTCATAGAAATTGAACTAACCCTAATAAATGTTAATAATCCCTAACCCTAACTCCTAACCCTAATTAAACTTAAGAATTTAACCCCAAGATTTATCATAGAACCCTAATTGTAACTTGATTAAACCATAAACTCCAAATCTTTGACCTAATCCTAACCTTTTTTTAACTTCAATACAATGCTAATTGTACCTAACCCTACCATATTAACTTTTATTAAATAATCTTTTCTAATAGGTTAGTTTCATAAAATAATTGATTATCTCTCTTATCCTTTTTCTTCATCTATTTTCAATTACATATTATTTTTGTTTATTCCACCTTACCTTATGGATGTTTGCACATATACCTATACTTCCTAATTCATTATAACCCATGAATATTTGATTTAAAGGTAGTCATCTAAAAATTTTTTGATTGTATTAGTACACAATTATTAAATAATTATAAATTATCATAATTTAAATCAATATCAAATCAACAACTAATATTATTGTTATATTTTATTTAATTTCCATATATTTATTTCATATGATTACATCTTAAAACTTTATTTTAGGATTATTTGTTTATCAATAACTACTAATTTACATATGGGATACAATACAGTAGCCATTATTTCTAAGGCAGTAATAGAAGACTATCACCGCGGCATGAGACAACATATACCATAATATTTCTAAGTGTTTTCTCTCATTTAATTTGATCATGAACTCTTATTTTCAACCTGCTTTTTAAGAAAATCTCTAAGAAACCACACAAAAACTAAATGAATTGACTCAAATATCATTGCTTCACACTCTCCAAATAAAATACTATTATGATTTAACTACCTCTTATCTTGTGTTCTCATCTATGAGTTTTACTTTAACTTCCATTTACATATTTCATGTTGAAAATTAAATTAAATATTAATTACACTTTATAAATCTTTAGTTTCAAAAATTCTTAATTGCACTTTTTATAAATCTTTGGTAGACTTGGGATGCTTTACAATATGCCAATTATAAAGTTAATTATTCAAAATAGGTCTCGGTTTAAATTTAAATGTATACTTGGTGGAAAAAGTATGTAAGGAGAAGGTAAGCAATCAAAAGAAATAAAATGTGAGATTTTCAAAAAAACATAAATGACATTGGCAAACGTGTCCCTTCAGAAAAATTAGAGTAACGTGTACAGGAACATTTCTGTCAACTGACATAATCTAACGGAAATTACATTTCAGTCACACCAATTGAAAAGCATAAAGCCCACAGTTATTTTGACGGAATCTAAAAGAAATTACGTTTCAGTCACACTTGTTGAAAAGCTCAAAGTCCATCGTTATGTTGACGGTATCTAACAACAATTACTCCAAAATCTACGTTAAATAACGACACTTGCAGAAGAGAGGATATCTGCAATCGTTAAATTATTTTCCCCCAGTTCATATGAAATGCACTACAAACATTAAATGTTTGGCCCATGGCTTATAGGAACTAACGACTTCTCAGAACAATAAATATACCGTTATCAGACAATGTACACACAACTCTCATTCACTCACCCATTAAATCTTACACGATTTCTCTAAGATATAAACTGTGTAAACAAATTACAGTCGAGACAGATACAAATATAAACACGGGCAGATTGTTGGAGCTCAATAGAATCAACAGCCAAGGGCATGTTCTCTTGATCTGGACTACACTGAGACTGCCGAGGCGAGTGGTCAGTGTACATAACGGCTCTCAGAACTACAAAAACTGTGGGGATATAAGCCATTTTATTCTTGGCCAGCAACCAAGTGAGGCCCATTAATTCACAGTCTCTATTATACATTCGACTCATTCTTTCAGAAATCCCCCCATTTTTGCCCGTCCTGCCCTTGAGCTGCACAGAGCCCAACAAAGAGAAAAACGAATCAGGTCCTCTGTGGATGATGAAATCTTGAGACAATTCACAAAACATCCATAGCTCATTCTACAGATGTTAAGTTGCTAAAAGGAGGAGATACATAATATAAATGATTCAATAGACATGTAAACAAAATGTGGAAGCATAGAAAAGGCTTACAGACTCATCAAGGAATGTAAATTATGTACGATGCAAATCCCCTCCAAGATAATGCTCTCAATGCTGGTCTCCAAAACTCAGGACAGATCAACATGGAATTTGTTGATATCCAAAGTCACTCATTGCCTCTCAATATACCAAGAAATCTTCACAGCAGCAATGTTTGTATTTCCTATGCCTCAGATGGACTCTCGATACAACCATTCAAGATGACAGCGAGAGGCCTCAAGAGTGAGATAGATGGGAATGTATCCGTTTTTACATGAGGAATGATGGCAAGTCCAAAGATGTTGAGAAACATATGATATAATGCAATTCGTATATTTTAACTGCTATTTCATTTGAAAGCGTTTTTCCACTCCATCGCAAGCACTCCTTCTATTCCCATCGGCTACGACGTCATGGCAACCATCATGAACGTCAAAATGTAACGCTACCTTTCCTTTTATGCGTGTACCAGTTTTTGATCCCGCCGTGATCGGAGAATTTTCTGCACTATATTTTTTTATCTTTGATTATTTATTTGATCTTTTCTATGATTTATTTTTATCATATCTTTATGTTCACTCTGTTTTAAGATCAAATCTTCTATTTCTATTTATTTGTTTTTTTCATAATATTTCAAGCATCAAGAGTCAAGAAATGCATGACACAACTATTTGATCAAATCTTCTATTTTTTATTTATTTGTTTTTCATAATATTTCACATCAAGAGCCAAGAAATGCATGACAGAACTATTGATAAAAAAATCCTAACAAATTAAAAATAAATGAATTGATTGAAAATAAATGAATAGATGTAATACTCTTCCTTTAAAGAATATAATACTCTATAATTAGCATTCAACCAAACATAAAAACTAAACTTGGAAACATTAACAAATATATTGCACAATATCATCATTCTTCAGTCACCAAGACGATCCATGTCATTACAATCTTACCTTCTAATAACCATATTTAGATGCAATATATCCTTGCAATAGTACAACATATTATTAAAACCATATTTAAATGCAATGCATCCTTCCTTGTTAGCATATCCAATTTTAACATATTCTTGTGGCCATCAATCACAGCAAATGCATAGGAAAAAACATGCCACGCCAAAGTGCAGATGGCTGGTACAAAGAAAAAAGACAGCCAGCAAATCTTCCTTTAAAATCTATATATTTGTATTCAAATTGAAATATGGGCATTCGAAAAGCATGAATTTAATCCTAATACTAACTCTAATTGAACACTAACCCTAATTAGACCCTAACCATAATTGAACCTTAACCCTAAATTTAACTAAATACTAACCTTAACCCTTATTAAACCCTAACTACAATTGAACACTAACCATATCCCTAACCTTGAGGGAAGCTTGACTCTAACCCTAATCCTAAACCTAATTGAAACCTAACCATAACAATAACCTGAAGATTTATCATGTACCCCTAGTTGAACCATAACCCCAACCCTAAATGAACCCTAGATCCAACACTAACCCTAATTGAACCCTAATCCTAGTAAAATCCTCAACCTAACTTAATTGAACTTTGACTCTAACTCTAATCCTAACCCTAGCTCTATTCAAACCTTAACCCTAGTCAAATGTTCATTGAATGCTAACCCTAATTAAATCCTAACCCTAATGAAATGCTAACCTTAATCAAATTATAGACCTAATTGAACCATAATCCTAACCTTAATAGTAACCTTCATTGAACCATATACCTAACCTTAATTGAACCCTAATTGTAATCCTAATTGAACCCTAACCCTAATTGAATCCTAACCCTAATTGAACCCTAGCCCCTATTGTTACACCAAACATATCCTTAACCATAATTATAATCATAACCTACAACCTAATTTCTGAAGCTTTCTAATTTTGCTTATGACCTTCGACACAAACCTTAACACTAATTATAATTATAAACCCAGTAGTACCCTAACACTAACCATTGTTGGTAACTATAATTCTAGCCTCCATTTAACACTAATTCTAACCCTTAAACCCTAATCGCCAACCATACCTTAATTAGAATCCCAACTTTACCCCTTAACCAAAACTTGGGAACTTGGCCATTGACCCAATTGATAAGTGTAATCCCAAATATAATTAAACCCCAACCAATTCTGTTACTATCGCTAGAAATTGAACCAACCCTGTTGTAAAATGTTAACCCTAACCCCAACCCCAACCCTAATTAAACCCAACCTCAACCTCAAGATTTCATTATGAAACCTAATTAGAATCCTTAGATTAAACCATAAATCAACCCGACCAATCCTAACCTAACTATTAATGTTAATTAAATTCTAACCTCACTATATAATAATAACTTCACAAAATAATTATTTAATAGGGTTGTTTACAAATAATTGATTTGCCCCTTAACCTATTTCTTCATCTATTTTCATCATATTACCTTTTTTTGCTTATTCCACCTTACCTTATGTCCATGTTTTGGCACATATTCTATACTTCCAATTCATTATAATCCATGAATATTTGATTTAAAGGTAGTCATCTAAAAATTCTTGATTGTATAGTACACAATTAAATAAATTGATAACAACTATCATAATTAAATAAATATCAAATCAACAACTAAATACTATTGTTATATTTATTTAATTTTATATATTTATTTTACATGATTACATTCAAAACTCTTTATTTTAGGATTATTTGTTTATCAATAACTACTTAATTTACATAAGGGATACAATACAAAGGTAGTCATTATTTCTTTACAAGTAGAATAGAAGACTTAATACCCATAAGGATGAGACAACATATGCTGCCATAATATTTTCTAAGTGTTTCTCTTCTCTATATTTAATTTGATCATGAACTTTCTTATTTTTTCAACCATCTATTTTTTTGAAGAAATCTTCTAAGGAACTACTATCAAAATTCAAGTGTAATTGACTCAAATATCATTAAGCTTCACACTTCGAAATAAAATACTATTATGATTTAACTACCCTTATCCAAGTTCTCATCTATGAGTTTTGTTTTAATCTCCTCCATTTACATGTTTCATAAGAAAAATTAAATTAAATATTAATTACACTTTATAAATCTTTAGTTTCAAAAATTCTTAATTGCACTTTTTATAAATCTTTGGTAGACTTGGGATGCTTTACAATATGCCAATTATAAAGTTAATTATTCAAAATAGGTCTTGGTTTAAATTTAAATGTATACTTGGTGGCAAAAGTATGTGCGGAGAAGGTAAGCAATCAAAAGAAATAAAATGTGAGATTTTCAAAAAAACATAAATGACATTGGCAAACGTGTCCCTTCAGAAAAATTAGAGTAACGTGTACAGGAACATTTCTGTCAACTCATATAATCTAATGGAAATTACATTTCAGTCACACCAATTGAAAAGCATAAAGCCCACAGTTATTTTGACGGAATCTAAAAGAAGTTACGTTTCAGTCACACCTGTTGAAAAGCTCAAAGTCCATCGTTATGTTGACGGTATCTAACAGCAATTACTCCAAAATCTACGTTAAATAACGACACTTGCAGAAGAGAGGATATCTGCAATCGTGTCGTCAATAAATGCAGATCCATTTAAGGATGCGCCACCGCCAGCCACATTGTTTGAATAATTTCATTCCCATTAAATTATTTTCCCCCAGTTCATATGAAATGGACTACCAACATTAAATGTTTGGCCCATGGCTTATAGGAACTAACGACTTCCCAGAACAATAAATATACCGTTATCAGACAATGTACACTCGCTGGGTTTGGATTCTGGAACACTAAATTCTGGAGGCTTTTGAGTTGTTGAATTCTACATTTATAATATGCACAAGGTACACACAGCTCTCATTCACTCACCCATTAAATATTACACGATTTCTCTAAGATATAAACTGTGTAAACAAATTACAGTCGAGACAGATACAAATATAGACACGGGCAGATTCTTGGAGCTCAATAGAATCAACAGCCAAGGGCATGTTCTCTTGATCTGGACTACACTGAGACTGCTGAGGCGAGTGGTCGGTGTACATACATAACGGCTCTCAGAACTACAAAAACTGTGGGGATATAAGCCGTTTTATTCTTGGCCAGCAACCAAGTAAGGCCCATTAATTCACAGTCTATGTTATACATTCGACTCATTCTTTCAGAAATCCCCCCATTTTTGCCCGTCCTGCCCTTGAGCTGCACAGAGCCCAACAAAGAGAAAAACGAATCAGGTCCTCTGTGGATGATGAAATCTTGAGACAATTCACAAAACATCCATAGCTCATTCTACAGATGTTAAGTTGCTAAAAGGAGGAGATATAGAATATAAATGATTCAATAGACATGTAAACAAAATGTGGAAGTATAGAAAAGGCTTACAGACTCATCAAGGAATGTAAATTATGTACGATGCAGATCCCCTCCAAGATAATGCTCTTAATGCTGGTCTCCAAAACTCAGGACAGATCAACATGGAATTTGTTGATATCCAAAGTCACTCATTGCCTCTCAATATACCAAGAAATCTTCACAGCAGCAATGTTTGTATTTCCTATGCCTCAGATGGACTCTCGATACAACCATTCAAGATGACGGCGAGAGGCCTCAAGAGTGAGATAGATGGAACAGGTATCCATTTTTGCGCATGAGGAGGAATGGGGATGGGCAAGTCCAAAGATGTTGAGAAACATAATGATATAATGCAATTCAGAAGTATCTAACCAAGCATTTG